>JASAMV010009144.1:0-32578 GCA_030248065.1 Rhynchonema sp. JSB1_4
CTGGCTGCACAATTTTGGATACAACAGGACAGTGCAGCGAGTACAGTTTTAAAAATCTGAGGACGTTTTCTTCGCAGAGTACACGTCAGTGGCGGATCCAGCTTTCGGGCAAGGGGAGCAAACCCCCAAAAATTCGTTCGCACAAAATAAGAGTATTTTCCACTTTTTTGCACGCGCGACAGGCAACTTACATGTAAATTTGTGCATTTGACCCTCGAAGCGTGCGATTTCCGGACCTTTGTAGTGTACTAGAGTGAAAATACAGCGATCTGGGGGTCCATTTTCCTTCTTTTTTCCGAAATGGTGCCAACCACCTTAGGGGGTCACCTTGCCCAATGGGGGCCCAGGCCCCTGTGGCCCCTCTGGATCCGCTAGTGGTACACGTGCTCGTTATTAACCGCTCGTGCCACACACGCATACCGCAATCAGACACGCGAAATCCCATCCGCGAGCGAACGCGCGCGTTGCGCGAGAAAAAATCGATCGGCACGCGCGAATTCGCGCTCGCGCATCCGTCGATACATTTTCATTTTTTAACATCAACACACATACACAGCCAAAACATGGTGTCCTCTACGTGACTGTATAAGGTCGTGTGTATGTGTGGGGATTTCACAATATTTCCCCCATGTGAATGGTCTTCAGTTCAGGGGTCGAATATAGAGACAAGAGAAAAAGAGTCTCGGACTGCACCCAGAAAGCTAACAAGCGAGGATACAAAGGCGTGGGGTTACGTCAACGCCTCATTGCACACTTGGTGCATATATACAGTGCTGCAACGCACAGTCTGATTTGAGTTGTGTCTATGAGATGTCAATTTTGATCATCACCGCTGGAGCGCCAACCAAGTGCTAACATTACAGCACACAGTACTCCGAGTGTTCCCCGTATACTTTGTGGACAGTTAAGGGTGATGTAAAGCACGACCTATTGATCTTTCATTGGGGATCACATGGGCTGAGTGAACTCATGCTTCTCAAGGGCCTATACTGGCGGTGTGGGTTAACAGGTCGGGGGCACCGTTACTGGCAAATGACAAAAAACAATCAAATCTGAAATATGCACAAACTGTCCGAAGTTTCGCCAAATATTTTTTGATGGGAAAATATGTATGTATTTGACTTTCAAAAGTCTTCGTGTTCAACGTCTCAGGAAAGAGAGAGAGAGTCAGGCGATATATGCCCACCTGCGCGTAATGCAGTGCAATCGCAATCTCACTTTTGTACATATGTATACCTGCAATGATGTGTGGACCTCACAGTGTGCAGTTTGTGTGCGGGAGAATATTTTGGCAAACATAAGCCCCTCGATCGGGCCGTCGAGGCATAAGCAATGGATTGAGGTTTTTCACGGTGCGGGTGTGACTGTGCATTCTCGCCACCGTGCCCACAGTTACCTACAGTATACTGTATGTTAAAGCGGCTTCATACGTGTAACAGTACCGATACGTATCTGTAGCCACAACGTACCCGGCAAAAGTGCATGAAACATCTTCGGTACAAGATGAATTCCGGGGTGGTCGCTCCCAATAACTCTCGTACGCTCTGTGGGCACGTGAAGTTCAACGTCCCGTGAGGTCTAATGTTGACACAAGCTTGCAGTGTACACCTCAACGTGTACAGTCAAATCAAGCCAAGCCCGCCGTATCGCAAAACGAATTGACTGGCCGATATTACCGTGCATATACATATATGTATATGTAATTCTAAAGAAAAGTCGGGCCTGTTGAAATTCGGTTTTGAATTAAAAAAGTCCAACATTTTGGTGTTAGCCAAATTAACTTTAGCATAAGCCTCCGAACGTCAGCTTTGGACGGCATGTCTTAGAAAGAATGGGTTGTTGGATCGTTATCTGCTAGTTCATCGCAACCATTATGCAAGAAAATAGCCCCACCCAGCTTCTGAGCCCAAACTGTCCTACTTTCGCCCAAAGTCCCAATTGCGCCTGTCATCCCGTTAGCCCACAGCCCAGCCCAGCTGACCAACAACTTTGACTTTACGCCGCAAGTCGATCTTATGTAAACTGCAGCACAGTGTCTGTGACTCCGTATGCTCTCATATTAAAACTTTTATTATTTTTTCTTCCATTTTTTTGCCACGGAATAATATTTCTATGAGCGTAATTTTGCTCCCACATCACCGTTGAATCCCACCGCCCGTACCGTTTTTCAAAGCAAACACGCACAGAGACGTGACAATGAAATATCGACAAAAGAACAGCGGGAATTCACATCATATTCCATAATAATGTCATAGAAAGTATATATGTAGGTGCCATCAGATGCAAAACGCCAGTCAAATTTTGGAGAAATGCAGGTGAAAAGGTTCGATTTTTCGGTTAATAATACGTTAGCAGAGACGCGCGCACAATAGATGATTTGGCTCACTTCAATAAATATCAAACATGTACCGTGCAGGCCCAGGAAAAGGGCGGTGACGTGCGCATTTTTTGGAAGGCTGTAGTTTAGTTTAACTCCATCTGGGCCTACCGTAGTACCAGGAATACGTTATCTCTCCCTGTTGTGTGTTGCTACATGTCTGTGTGATTGTTGCTGCCTATTTTTTTAGCCACACGCGTCCATGATGTGCATGTGCATGCATGCAGCACGCATGATGTACCTGAAATCGGCATGCACCGTGCAGTTTCGGGAGCCGTTTTGTTTGCCTGAAAAAAACACTGCTGCGCCCAAACTTTCAGTATGGAAGCAATGCATGGTGAACAGTCGTAAATCGCCTTCAATATCAGTGGTTTTACATTCGGTTGCTATGCTGTCTACTCATGGCATACATAGCACACATCAGTGAAAGTTTTTGAAATCAAAGCGTTTACCCACGCTCATGCGCGTGCGTGCATGCATGCACATGCACTTATATGCAGCAGCAACATACTGAAATTAGTGCGCTCTGCTATAATGTGTACCTACATACCTACCACGTACACACAACAACAAGCGAAACTAAACTATACTTATAAAAATAGCATGGCATCACAACAGTACACAGGTATAACATAACGCATGCACACCACACACACGCACACACGGTAATGATAAGTGAAAGTGATTTGAAAACGTTTGTGCAAGCAGCAGCGCAGGTCTGTGTGGTGTACAGTATGTCGTCGTGACGCCCTTTTTCGAATGCATGTTCTTCCAATATATACAAATACGAAAATAGCCCACCATACACGTTGAAAGTGAAATCACACAATAAATGTGGAGAGAAGACCAATAACGAACGAAACATCGCTTGAGATGCACGTCGTTTTTGATTGCACATGCACGAACATATACGTACCTGCAATGATGCTGCAGCAGCCACCCATGTGACAGCAATTGTAACAATGTCGTTGACCATTAACCATCGCCATTTTTCGATGGGGGACGGTCACTTTTGAGAGTGTCTCTGGAAAGATACAGTTGAACAGTGGACGCAGTTGTGTGCTTGGCTGGAGTGGGGATGATGGAAGTTTTGATGTGGACCTGGAAATTGGGGTTTGACGAAAATTGAAATGCTGCCCGGTCTGTGTGGCATCGAATCGCCGACCTAACAAAAAACTAAACCATCGTTAGCCCCCAATGGCCAATCCACTACATGTATGTATACATACAGTAGATGTGCACATGCGAGCGCACACAAAGTCAACACGTCCACTGCGGAGTGAAAAGGGTTTCGCGAAGTAGAAAATTTCTCAGCTGAGTTAGCAAACGTTTCAAAATACATATCTGTTTGAAAAACCTTTCACCCAAATTCCCAAGCGCAGCATCAAACATCGACTAAATGAGTGCGTACCGCCAAGGACATCACTGCAACACAGGACGGCGGTCCAACTGGTCTCATAAACCAGCTTTCAGTCACCACCGCAAGGACACACGGTGAGCGGGTACAAAAACTGGATCCAAAAATGATGAAAATATATTACAATAAAAGACACCACCGCATCTACACATACAACTTGTTTGTTGCTTATATTTATCGTGTGTAAGGCACTAAACAACATTCATCCTGTTTATGTGTGTGACCCCCAGTAGTAGTTGTCGGGTCTCGTCAGTAGATGTGGATGTGACACGGTCTCCTCAGTGGAAACACTACCTAGCCAAACATGCGTGTACCCGTCAATTGGCCATACAACTGGTCACCATTTAGTGACATTCATCGCATCACAAGCGAGAACAAACCGGATTGACTACCACATTACTTTGCAAAATATGTGCCTGCCCCTCAACCACCCCCAATCACAATATCACCACCAGTGCACCTGGTCTGGGACCGGTTACACACGCAGCGCAAACATGAGGACCGGTTCCAGGTCAGAATATGTACGTTGTGGTGTATTTTGGCCACTATGTGCACAATAATCATGTGTTGGTTCATTTTAGTTCCTCTTGTCGCTTTATTTTGATCTAACGGAACCCAGCAATACATAGGCTGTGAACGTATCATAATGATCCAAATTCGCGCTTGTAAAACCACAACTTTTTTCTAGTTCAAGGTAAGCGCAAATAGCCCATAACCACAACAATAGGTAGGTCGCACCACAGTCACGTGTGCAACCGCTTTCATTCGAAAAAAGTATAAAAAGTAAATAGAATATTTCGAACACGCACGCACACACGCAGGTGGTGGCGGGTCAAACAGTACAGCACAGTGCAAAGTTGTTGCGCTCTTACTTTCATCACACTACTCTACCCGCATTGAAATGTATTGTTGCGTTTCAACATTTCACCAGTTTTTCGTAACTTCGGCACAATTTTACGATGAGTGCGGTGAAAACAGCCAGGTTCGATTGTAAAATGTCCGAATTTCAGCAAGCAGTGTTATTCTAATCACCGTGTGTGCACTCAGCGGAGCGCATTATACCCCATTGCCATTGTACACAATGCGTGTAAGCTGCTGCTCTCCGCTGCACAACGCGTTCACGGCAGCAGTTTGGATTTTGTGGGTGGACAGAACAGCACTTGGGACGAAGTGGAAAATATCAAAAGGATCCCTAAAAAAACTTGAAACCGAACGTGTTTTGTGGGGCTTGACATATGTACACTTATGTATATACATATCTGCACGTGGAAAATCATCACAGACATATGTATTGAGCAATTCACATTTGAGCAAGACCACTTTGAACATGGCAAGAGAACGGGAAAAGAGGCAGCACCATTTTTTCCCTGGCGCGTGCTCTGGAATTGGGTAACGGGCTTGCGCTTGCGCCACACAAAAGAAAGTTGTGTGTGTGCGCTTGCCTATGCGCTTGCCCTTCTCTCTTTTTCTTCTCCTCTTTCGCTCTCCTCTTCTCCCGCCCCCAGGGGGCCTTCCCCAATTTGCCTTGCCTCAATTCCCCGCCCCCGGATACAGTTTTCCCCTCTTTATCACAAGCGATAATACCAAAATATTCCACGGGGACTGCGGTAGACTGGGAACCAAAAAATCGTTCACTATGCAGAGGGTTCACTATATGGAAGTCCACCATGGAGGGTCGATGCTCACTTGGAGGGGCATGTTGTGTTAAGTTCAGGTACACTTTTGTCATGTCCACGAGACACAAAGCACACCATATATGTGAAATATGCACATCTGCATTTTGATAGTGCAATTTTTCAACTGTCCGGCACGCAGTAGCGTTATGTGGTGATCTGTGGCGAAGGCTAACATACAACGCCATGGAATAAGAGTCAAATTACACATGGTTAAATATAAGAGAACTAGAAAAAAAAAAGACAACTTGTTTGTTCCACTTCCCTTCTTCCGACAAACGGTTAAAACGCCGAAGTTGCATAAAAATCATGAATCGCGTTTACACGTGAAGCACAAAAATACAAAAAAACTCGTTTTCAAAAGCGGTATCGATGATTACAGCATGCCTACCGGAATTTTCCGGATGGAGCCCCCGGGAGGCCCCCATTGGGCACGGTTCCGCATAAAGCCCCGGGGACTCTATTTGGGTTAACATATTTTTCAAAAATTAACTCAGAAGTCTTGTTCATGCGCAGGGATGGTTGCGCACTTTTTCGGCAGAAACTGTTCTAAGATCGTATTTGATGCTTCCGGATCATAAAGGAGATCGAATTACATGTAATAATGCACGCAAGGCAGTTTTGATAAGGCTGTGATTTCCACAAAGTTCAAATGACCATAAACATTTTTTCGGTAAAAAACATTTGGAGAATTTGCTTAAAAAAATTAGCCGGTTTTCCAGCTTTTCAAAATAGATTACCGGGGAATGGAAATGGGGAACTCCCACACCTTTATTTGTGGACTTGATAAAAGATGAAATAAAATTGTGACGCACAAAAACAAATATTACACAATCCAAGAAGAGTATAAATCTGCAGACGCATGAATGTCGTTTGCCTTCATTATCACTGTTACCCTGTGGAACTTTGTGGCCGAACCCAACATTTTCATCAACAATATATATTCCTATCAGCAACTGTGAACAATGAAATCCACTGCCACTATTGTCTTCATCTTCTTCACCATGACTGCGCTGCAAACATCACTGGTGCATGCCGGTTGCTGGAATTACATCACAGGTGCGACGACTTTTGTCAAAATTGCCGAAGTTGGAGGTTTTTGGTCACGGTATAACGATACGTACGCCCCTGCTTACTGGTTGGGGTGAATAAAACTAAATTTTTTCCCCCAAACTCTGTTTCAGGTAGCCGATGTGACGGACGATTCTGGACATGGATCGGATTCCGTACGTGCAATGATCGATGCAAAAAATTGGGTCGTCGCGGTGGAAATTGTGTGAAGAACACAGAAAACTGCCTTGGACTGTCGCGAAACGTGAATGTTTGCCGTTGCTATCGATGAAGAACGCAATTTCTTGACAACTTCGAAATTCTGTGATATCGCAATGTCACATACAACTTAGTCCAGTCGCAACCAGCGGTTTTGTGTTTCATGTCCTAATCGCGAGTTTTTGTATTTAATTCAATAATCATGTTTCATTGATGCCAATCTTTGTGATTATCGTTCTACGATAATTTCAACCCTTGTCAACGGTAGTTACAGTACAAGACCGTGCCAATATTAAAGGACTTGCGTGTGATATCCGAGTAGAACTATGTAATGCGATCCAGTACCGGTAGCCGTTAACATGGTTAACACTATACGCATGATAGACGACAAAAAATTGGAGTGAAAATTGTATAATATCAATGTTTAACTGTTCAAAAAACGCATGCCGATGGTAGAATTATTATTGAGCACCAGTGATATTGTTTTTCAGATGTGCCAGGCTTCTAAGAGATGGTGTGATGTGAAATTGGTTTATGGATAGTGGATTCTAACTTGCTGCATCTCGTTCCCACAGCGCTCTGTGACGTTATTATTGAAGCGGCAGAGAATAAGCGCATTAGATCAAACGTTAAAAATTTAAATAAACATAAAGAAAAATAGCCGCCGCAGGTTTAACTCCGGATTAACGATTTCGTCACCGACACCGGTATAAAAATGACGCACTGTGCACGCGAATTTTTTCAGCAAGTACAGTGAAGCATCTGTCAGGTGACGAAGGAGCGCGTCAGAAGCTGGAAACATTAGCTGAGAATCATATGGTGAATACAGGGTACCGAGGATCTGAATGAGCCGAGAAATCCAGTTTCAAACTGTTTAGTTGTAAACAAAATCACACAAATACCAAACCATATCCCACGCAACGATTTCACAATCCCGACAGGGTGTATAAAATCTGTTTACGGTCGAGGCTTTGAGTTCATTCTGATTATCCCTACAAAATCTTGTGCGACTGTAGTTTTATTGAGAGTTCCGATCCGACACAATCTCCTCAAACCACCCTATACACCCACCAGACACTGAAACAATATGAAATCCATGGCGACTATCGTCTTCGTCTTGTTCACCATGACCGTTATGCAAACATCGCTGGTGCATGCCGGCTGCTGGAATTACATCACGGGTGTGTGTTCTTTATGATAATTCCAAAATAGGATAACTGCACAAGGTATAGTAAATTTGTAATTTCGTTGCCTCATGCATTATAACAAGTTAGCTGCTGGTCGGATAGTACATACCGGAGTTTCAAACATGAAGTGGGGGCTCCAAAATGGAAAATTTCGACTTGAACACCCAGGGTGCTCTGGTTGGATTTACTGTATGTCATCTGGAATTCATACATATCTTCCAGGCAGCCGATGTGACTCAGATTTCTGGACGTGGATCGGATTCCAGACGTGCAATGATCGCTGCATCGAGCTGGGACGTCGTGGCGGAAATTGTGTGAAGAACACCGAAGGCTGTCTGGGACTGTCGCGAACCGTGAATGTGTGTCGTTGCTATCGTTAAAACAAGTGATTTCGACAGATTAGCATTGTGACAGATGACAAATTGGTTAACCCCGATTATTCAATTAATCAGTCAGTTGCAAATTAATCCCGACCCAACTGACACTGTTTTTATTACGACTTGCATTAACTTCATTGATGTCAATATTTTATCGTGTTTGCTTTTATATGTTTTATCAACAAGTTGTCAACAAGTGACCGGAAGTGATTAATGAATACGGTAGGCAGGTCAGCTATCGCAATGAAATGCTTGCGTTTTTTTTACATATAACAATAATTTTTATTGTTGGTTTGTCTTTTGTGTGAGACGCGAAACCACAATGTTTTTGCAATAAAATTATTTATGCGACGTTTCGATGCCCACAAAGCGTCATCATCAGGCAAATTACCCACTGAAAAGAGAGAGAAACTATAAACACTAAATGATTGCACAAAAGAATTAGAATGTCGTGTCAGAAAGTGCTGAAAATTATCAAAAAAGTGAAATTGCACTTTGGAGCTGGTTCTGGTTAGAGACGAGCGATGTTGCGTGAGATTGCAAACTCCCGTGGGCATCGAAACGTCGCATAAATAATTTTATTGCAAAAACATTGTGGTTTCGCGTCTCACAAAAGACAAGCCAACGTTATCATCGGCCACAACCAAAGAGTCAACGTCGCGCAACTCAAATATCATATAACAATAATTTTGTGAACCATAACAAGTAAATTCTTTGCTTATCGGCACAACCATTCCATCAAGATATGAATGTCGATGTTCGTATTTTGGCATATGTATGTAGTTTGCAATGACGCGGCACCTAATTCTATTGCTGTGTTACAAATCTGAGGAATAAAATGAACAGAATCAGACGACTAGCATTGCTGGAAAAGCATTGCTGCAAGAGCAATTACTGAGTAATATTATTGTACATTGAATGTGGTATGTATCTATCTGAGTATGCCCACAGCGTTCATACTCACACCGTAATTATAGTTATCGTCAGCAGCAGCTCGTATTTGACACGCAGTTTGTCCGACTGCAAGCGACCAGTGTCCTGGTGGAAACCAGTTTGACGTTCAACGAAATGAAATCAACATCGGTGGTCCTTGTTATTATATCCATCATGTGCGTGATGGAAACATCGGTTGGTGCACGCTGGTGTTCCTGGAATTACATATAAGAGGTCAATTGATTGTGTAGCATAGATCTGGCATAAAAGCAGAGCGTTTTGTCAAAAACCTGATGCCCTGAATTGAAACCTGAATTCCGTCTTCACCCTATTGCACCACACTGAACTGCAGGCTGTCCATGTGGCAGTCGTTTCTGGACGTGGATCGGATTCAAGACGTGCAAGCAGGGTTGAAAAAAATTTTTTTAATTAACGAGCTTTTTTTGCAAAAGAAATTTTTTTTTTGATTTTTTTTGACGAAATTTGTTTTTATTAGAAAAAGTGTTACACACTGTTTAACCTGCGCTTGAAACCGTGGCCATAATTCGCAGCGACAGAGATGGAGCGGAAAAGTTCCTTCCCGGTTCTCACTTTCATTTAATTTTCAAAACAGTCAATCCCTTTGCTACTGAGTACATATATCCTTCGCGTACATACATCGTTTGGTATATACAGGCAGTGCTCGAACGAAAATGCTTATCGGGATCGTGATCTGGAGATCGGGATTGATAAAAGGGATCGGGAATCCAGATTTTGGTACAACGCTACTCATATTACAGGGCATGTTTCACTTCGGACCCTGCAATCGCGTTACAAAAGAACCAAAGCAAAAACTACGTCAATTCATGCCACGTTTGACCATTTCCCCCACATTTCTGTCATGATACTCAGTTTTGTTGCACATACAAAGGTGTTATAACTCCATTGTTAGATGCTCTATAATCTCAAAAAGAATGCTGGATCGGGATCGTGATCCAGAGAATTAATTAGGATCATCGGGATTCCGGGATTTTATCCGGAAAAATATTCTCCGGAACGGGATCTCGTTCGTGCACTGAACTGTCTACAGAAACAACACAGATCAGTCTCCAAGTAAAAAACTAAAGCTCGTGTGTGGTATTGTATAAGCTGGAAAGACATGGAAACGTATTAAAAGAAGAGTTTCTTTTGTTGCCGAAAAAATAAAATGTGTGTACAAAGAACTTTGGTTCAGATACCATAAAGAAACCCAACTACAGCCGTGTGGGAACCAGATGTTGCTAAATTAAAGCGAGCATGATGCGCACGAACGAACCATGCATGGGCCGTAGATAGAGGGTGGTCAGGGTAGTTTAACGACTGCATAACCCCAGAAAATGTGGTTAAACAATGTTTATTGGGGTGTGCTGGGATTCAGTGTACTGATTATTTGCACGTCAGCGACTGGCTACATGGACTTATATGAAGATGAGGAGAAAGGAACAGACCCGGGCAGCGGGTACGAGGAAGCCGATCAAAAATTTTGTCGGAACTCCCAAAGGCGAATGCTGCCAAATTGTGCCACTTGGGTTCACACCGTTGACGGACTGAGCGAATGCAAACGCCGATGTCTGATGAACTCTGGATGCGTGTAAGTGTAAACACAAAACGTTCTGGATTGTTCCCGAGAAAATTATCAAGATATGAAAAAGCTCTTCAAGCGCCGGCACTTATTACGATGGACTAGGCGAAGTCGACAATTGCATTTTGTGTGCGTCACCCGTATCGAGTCGCAATCGACTGGTTGCGGATTATTCGGCGACGTATTTCGGCACAAAAGGATGCGACACGACCACATCAACGACAACAACAACAACGATGACAACAACCACGACCACTACAAAACAGCCACAAGGTACACATTCAATGTGCTTGCCGCTAGATTGGCAAACAAATTATCTTGCAGGTTCCAAGGCAAAATTATTGTCCTTTGTTTCTCGTTAGGTTAGCGATGTTTAAATCAGAAAAATCTGATACTACAAAGCCGTGTTCGTCAAATTTACAAGGGTACTTTTCTGAATGCGGACATGGAGCCAAATCATCACGTCAGAGGTATTACAAATCCTACAGATCAGAGACACAATCGAAAGGTCTGCACAAAAATAGTTTTTTGATGATCATGTTTGACTAATTGCAGTGGACGCGGTATGCAGCTGGTCTCCATGGAGCCCACCGAGCTGTCCAGTCACGTGCGGCGGCGGCACACAGACCAGTGACCCGATTGAGGACCGGCCGCCAAGTGGCGGGGGAGCGCCATGTCCTGGGCGGAGAGAGAGGCAATGCAATTCACACGCATGTCCAGGTATCATTTTAGGTTTAAGGCGCAAAAGGTTCACTCAAATTCATTAACTATATTGTTTGCTCAATTTTCAGTGCACTGCCAGTACAATGGTTGGCACCCGTGGAGTGCGTGCTCCACTAGCTGTGGTCCAGGCACAAAAACACGTCAACCAAATGTTATTCAATATCCAAGAAATGGCGGAACCGCTTGTCCGAACTCCGAATCACATTCGTGTAACGCCGATAAGCCATGTAATTATATCTACATAATTTTTGCTGTGGGAAAGTCGTTGTTTTTTTGTGATTATACGACGGTTTCAGGTGTAATCGGTTCAAGTCAACTTAGGATATTGCACAGATTCTATCGACACACACCTCATTGGCATGGTGATCACGACTACAACTCAGTATTTGGTGAGTTCAGTCAAACATTTTTGGTTGACTTGTTGGACTCACTCAAAGTTCGTTTCGTTTCAGCACCGGTTGGCGGTTATCATGAGGAGCCTAGCCCGGGAAAAGTGTTAGCAACCGAATTCGGCGACTTGTGTCCGTACAAGGTACCCCTCTATCGTACTGAAGCGGTAATAAGAGGACAACTATTCCATACCCTGGAGACAGGCAACAGACCCGTTTATCTTAAACCGCATGGCCACAGTTAGTTCTTGTACCATGAAATATACAGCCGTACGAACTTTGTAGCAAGTCCATTGGCTTTCTCATAAGGAAATTTTAGTTGAGCTGTATTGTTGTTCTCCTGCAACAAATGAACAACTGTGGTCGAAATGAGTGAGCCAATTTATCCCAAAATACAGACCAACCAGAGTTTTCCTATGCTCAAGGCAAGTTAATGCCAATGGACATGCTCAGTGGTTAATAAATTTTTTACAAATACCCCATTTTAAAAAAAAAATTAATTCCCGGCCGGCTGTGTGTTGTCGTTGTTTGTGTGCTGTGCGCTGTGAGAACGGCTGCCTTGCGCATGTTGTGGTAAACATTGTGTGAGCTGTGTCATGTTTTGAAAAACGAAAATTACATCCTGAAAACTAGATAATTAGACGATTTTTATTTGTAGTTGACAACTTATTTCATTTACCACAGATGCCTAACATTATACAGGAGTCAAAGGGTGCTTCAACAAGGCTTGCTTTTTTAGAGTGTTTCGTTTATCACACATGGCGTTTCGTACAATGCTTTATATTTCGTTTAACAGAAAAACGTCTGAATATAAAACGCTGAAAATATCTTGGATTGGATTACCTGTGTCTTTCACAGGCCTGCCACAAACTTTTTTCAGTTTTTCTCCTCCTGTAGAACTGTGTGAGCTCCGTGAAACATCACAAAACAACGACTTGAAAATCCATTTCCTAAATCTGGGTTTCTGATACCTAGTCTTCATTTCCCGAAAATTTTTTTGAAAAAATGACCGCCAACAAACGCGGTGAGCATTCAATTGTTGAGTCACTTTAAGGCCGCCCTCTAACACCAGTGCTGAAGAAGAGAAAATGTCTGTTGTTTGTTGTTTAGGATTCATACGGTCGTCTCGTTGTAGGTTTTGTAGGTTTATTGTCAGGGTTAGTGGTGAAGCAAAGTCACAAACGGTACAACTAAAGAATGAAAGAAAGAGCAAAGATTATATAGGTACAGAACAGGATGTTTGCGGAAGCCCCAATCGGGGGGAAAGGAAATCAGAACAATTAGATAATTAGCGACACAAAGTGGCGTGCCGCACACAAAGTCACCCCCAAAGTATTGGCGCATGGGGCAAACAATTCACTAGGAAATTACTAATGGCAGAAATTTCCTACACTCCCTACTTAACAGAAAGTAGCGAGAATACAGTTCAAGCACAATTTCAACACTCCCACCGCGACTCAAAGATACTCATTTGAGGTTTCTAAGCTCAATAAAAATGTAATCGCAAAGGCTCAAATACAATTCCCTAGAATTTGCTAGAAAACATATCGGCCACCATATGTAATCATGATTCACAACATTCTAGTTCGCTTTTTCTCGGCCAATTTTGTGGGCTTCGACCCAATTGCGCCTCCACGGCGACTTTTGCCCTCTGCTGGGGACTTGATGCGCCTTGCACGGCGACTTGTTGATTCGGCTGCTTCTTCGGCAGACCCGAATTTGTTCATGTGGCCAACCGAGCGCGATGGATTGGATTGAGCGATTGAATCGATATGAGTGATGAGACGCCTTGAATCGGTGAACGGAGTTGCGAATTGTGATGCCTTGAACGGCAGAGTTTGACTGGGGAAATGTCCGACCCCCAGGAGTTGACCGCTGTGAAGATGCGGATGGCGAGACGACGTGACGCACATCGACCGAGTAGTCCGTTGCCGCGGTGGGGACCTGTCCCCGGCCAATTGCTCCAATCGTGGTGTACGGGATCACGTTTGCCGCGACTTTCGACCGTGGTTGCCTGTCGTGAGGACTTACTGCACCGGGCGCCCTCTTGTGGGGCCTTTTGGCAGCAACAGCCTTTGGTTGCGGGCGGACAGTTGAAGATGAGAGTCAACGATGAATCCAAGGCCTGATGACGAGAACGGCTCTCGCGCAGGATAGATGCCAGATGAAGAAGAGAAAATGTCCTGTTGATTCTGTTGTTTAGGATTCATACAGTCTGTTGAAATTGTGCTTGAACTGTATTCTCGCTACTTTCTGTTAAGTAGGGAGTGTAGGAAATTTCTGCCATTAGTAATTTCCTAGTGAATTGTTTGCCCCATGCGCCAATACTTTGGGGGTGACTTTGTGTGCGGCACGCCACTTTGTGTCGCTAATTATCTAATTGTTCTGATTTCCTTTCCCCCCGATTGGGGCTTCCGCAAACATCCTGTTCTGTACCTATATAATCTTTGCTCTTTCTTTCATTCTTTAGTTGTACCGTTTGTGACTTTGCTTCACCACTAACCCTGACAATAAACCTACAAAACCTACAACGAGACGACCGTATGAATCCTAAACAACAAACAACAGACATTTTCTCTTCTTCATCAATCACCAATCGCAGATTATGATTCAGTTGTGTAACTTTTGCCCTCTGCTGGGGACTTGATGCGCCTTGCACGGCGACTTGTTGATTCGGCTGCTTCTTCGGCAGACCCGAATTTGTTCATGTGGCCAACCGAGCGCGATGGATTGGATTGAGCGATTGAATCGATATGAGTGATGAGACGCCTTGAATCGGTGAACGGAGTTGCGAATTGTGATGCCTTGAACGGCAGAGTTTGACTGGGGAAATGTCCGACCCCCAGGAGTTGACCGCTGTGAAGATGCGGATGGCGAGACGACGTGACGCACATCGACCGAGTAGTCCGTTGCCGCGGTGGGGACCTGTCCCCGGCCAATTGCTCCAATCGTGG
The DNA here is from genome assembly GCA_030248065.1 of Rhynchonema sp. JSB1_4. Lineage (NCBI taxonomy): Eukaryota > Metazoa > Nematoda > Chromadorea > Monhysterida > Xyalidae > Rhynchonema > Rhynchonema sp. JSB1_4. The sequence goes on from JASAMV010009144.1 coordinate 14,900, forward strand.
TGTACGGGATCACGTTTGCCGCGACTTTCGACCGTGGTTGCCTGTCGTGAGGACTTACTGCACCGGGCGCCCTCTTGTGGGGCCTTTTGGCAGCAACAGCCTTTGGTTGCGGGCGGACAGTTGAAGATGAGAGTCAACGATGAATCCAAGGCCTGATGACGAGAACGGCTCTCGCGCAGGATAGATGCCAGATGAAGAAGAGAAAATGTCCTGTTGATTCTGTTGTTTAGGATTCATACAGTCGTCTCGTTGTAGGTTTTGTAGGTTTATTGTCAGGGTTAGTGGTAAAGCAAAGTCACAAACGGTACAACTAAAGAATGAAAGAAAGAGCACAGATTATATAGGTACAGAACAGGATGTTTGCGAAAGCCCCAATCGGGGGGAAAGGAAATCAGAACAATTAGATAATTAGCGACACAAAGTGGCGTGCCGCACACAAAGTCACCCCCAAAGTATTGGCACATGGGGCAAACAATTCACTAGGAAATTACTAATGGCAGAAATTTCCTACACTCCCTACTTAACAGAAAGTAGCGAGAATACAGTTCAAGTACAATTTCAACACTCCCACCGCGACTCAAAGATACTCATTTGAGGTTTCTAAGCTCAATAAAAATGTAATCGCAAAGGCTCAAATACAATTCCCTAGAAGTTGCTAGAAAACATATCGGCCACAATATGTAATCATGATTCACAACATTCTAGTTCGCTTTTTCTCGGCCAATTTTGTGGGCTTCGACCCAATTGCGCCTTTGTTCTGTTGTTTGTTGTTTAGGATTCATACGGTCGTCTCGTTGTAGGTTTTGTAGGTTTATTGTCAGGGTTAGTGGTGAAGCAAAGTCACAAACGGTACAACTAAAGAATGAAAGAAAGAGCAAAGATTATATAGGTACAGAACAGGATGTTTGCGGAAGCCCCAATCGGGGGGAAAGGAAATCAGAACAATTAGATAATTAGCGACACAAAGTGGCGTGCCGCACACAAAGTCACCCCCAAAGTATTGGCGCATGGGGCAAACAATTCACTAGGAAATTACTAATGGCAGAAATTTCCTACAAGTGCAGAGCGAAATTTCGCTCGCGCTCTCTGATGCCAGCAAAATTCCGCTGCGGAATTTCGCTCACCGCCCTTCGCTGGTGTCAGAGAGCACGAGCGGAGAGCGGACAAAACCAGTCATCACTCATCTCACACATCCATCGCATGCGGTGGAACATATTGTTTATCAGTCGTATGTGGTTAAGCGACGGTAATGATGTTGCCCTTGTATGTTTTTTGCTTTTCGCTCGAGCGCTCTGACACGAGCGGAAAGCGAAATTTCGCTGGCGCTCTCTGACACCAGCGAAATTCCACAGCGAAAATTCGCTGGTGTCAGAGTGTGGATTGGAAGTCTGTCAGCCAGCGCAACGTGTAGCGTGTGGCGTGCAAAGCAGTGTGTGTCTGCACGGTTGCATGGGTATAAGTGCAACTTTGAGCCGCAGCCAGTCACGGCCAAGGAGCCGGTCTGGGGTCAGACCTTCTGAAAGAGGGAGGTGGCGCTATCGTGTGGGACACGAGGTGCGAGCGGTTTGCCCCTTGTGGGTCAAAGCCCGCGAGTGCTTGCCTGTGGAAAGGGAAGTGCGCAGCGACAATCCTGTCAGACGGGTGGAAACCCGCAGGTTTGAAGTCAAACCTTCCTTGAATAGGAGGATGTGTGGACTGGAAGTCTGCTGGCCAGCGCAACGTGTAGCGTGTGGCGTGCAAAGCAGTGTGTGTCTGCACGGTTGCATGGGTATAAGTGCAACTTTGAGCCGCAGCCAGACGGCGTTCCTGTAGCTCATTTGGTAGAGCAACTGGATGTCCAGGCCTGGTGGCTGGGAGGTCGGAGGTTCGAGTCCTTCCGGGAGCATACGTTTGGTGTTGCGGTTCAGAGCTCACAAGAGAGCGGCCTAGGAGCTAGGAGGTATAGGACCAGGTAACTTGGAAATTTAGAGCAGTTTCTACGTCATCAATAGTAAATAATGGCTTTGCACTATGCTTCACTTCGGTTTTTGAAGTCAAAATAATGTGTATCTGTTATTTCATACCCTTTACTGGAAATGTATTCGTTGGAAATTTTTCGTTTTTCCTCGGTTTCACAAAATATGTATAAGGAACCGGTTTTTGCACCAATACAATCACCACTTTCAGGTCCGGGGCACTGATAAATGTATGCCCACTGGGTCAGGTCTGCGTGTGAGATCATGAGGTGCCCTGTGGTGCGTGCACTAGATCTAGATGCTACAAAACAACGAATACAGCAACTGTAAAGTCAGGTGTTGTCAACAACACTAAATTTCGTTCCAAAAGCACTTTTACTGCTAACAAAAAGCTTTTCTAGTGCAAAAAGATAGTAATTTTTGAAGCTTGAAATAATTAAACATTTTAAGTTTTAGGAGGATAACAAATTTTTTGGTAAGAAACGAATTTTTTTAAAAGTCATTGGACTTGTCTTTAAGGTTGATACGGCCCATAGTGTCGCGAAATGCATTGAGTGGCCTTTAAAACACATTTCAAGGCTATACAAATATGGGTCAGATCGGTTGGTGTGTGCCAGTCAACCATCCTGGGGCATGTGGCGCTACACAGCCGTTGTACGCGTTCACAGCCGGCGATGTTGATTGGGTCTACGGCAACAGTGCGACCGAATGGCGCGATGTCAGTAATGAGTTAACGATTCACACTCGGATCCTGCAAAAACATGAATGTTCATATCTTTCAGACTGCCTTTCTTGCGATTGGTCGGCGTGATTATGGTCGATTCTGCAACATATGGCCGGCATATTACAATGGATGAAGTGCACAAATTCTTGTATTCTGTGTGTTATATTCGATAAGCGTTGTTTTTATGTACCTATGCGCTTATTTTCTTGTTGTGGGGTCTGCGAATAAATATAATCACGGAAATTTGACAGTGTGCAGTCCATTACACATCCCGAAGTTTATCTAATCTAATTCACTGAATATAAGTCAAGTTCGTTCCAGCACATACAGTATATGCTCCTGGATCAAGACACTGGATGCTGTTTGAATTTAAATGCTGAGGTTAACACAACGCAAGTTGCTTTACAATAACGGGTAGCGTATGTACATTCCAAAAGCCTTTCTGAGCAAAAAAAGGACATTCTTCGACTGGGGCTCGAACCCAGGTCCTCCGCCTAACCGGGACATTGCTCAACCAACTGAGCTATCGAAGTGCCTGCCTTTGGTCATATACCGAAGTTTTTGGCCCTTGGCCGAAGTTTTTGGTCATATACATACGCAGTTGTGATTGCCGTTTCTGGTGTGATGCACAGACCCACAAAGTCTGTGTGTGCGCGTACAGCCACAAACTGCACAACACACGATAAACGCTTGCAAGCGAGATGTATGAGGGCGGGCTTAGGTTGAATCCGGAAATCGGAATCCGGCAATGTTTCCGGAAAACGCGTTATTTTTGCATGTAAATTCTTGCGTTTTCCGGAAATATTTCCGGAGCCTAGAAATGTTTTGTATTCTTGCATGAAACTATTTCCGGGTTCCGGATTCCGGATTTAACCTAAGCAATGGGTGAGTTTTCTTGTTGGTTACTAAGTTGCATTGCGCCTGCTTGTGAATACAGGCGCTATAAACCGAAAAATTCGATGCACGTGTACATTATACACACTGTATCTATCAGCACAGGTCAGTATTTGATTAAAAACCTTGTTGCGGGGCACAATATGAAGTCAATGCATAGGTCTGTTTCAAAAGTAAATTTTCTTTTGTCGAAGATAAAAAGTGGGCGAAGAACTTTGATTCGAATACGACGAAAAACAGCAGCGGCAGCGGCAGTGGTGGGAAAGTGCTTCTGTTTAAGCAAACAGAGTGGAAACGTACATCAATGGATAGTAGTAGTTTGTGCAAAAAGAGCGGTCTACCGAGTCAAACAGGTGGCAAATCCCAGAAAATGCAATCCAACACAGTTTATTGGCGTGCATTTGGATTCAGTCTGCTGATTGTGTGCACGCCATTGGCCGACAACGCCGACTTCTACGCCGATGAGGACGAAGCCGACCAGAGTAGCCAATTGGAGAAAGCCACTCAAAAGTTCTGTCGGGATGCCGAAGGACGCATGTTGCCAAGTTGCGCGACTTGGGTTCATACCGTGGATGCACTGGGCGAATGCAAAAGCCGATGTGCGGTGCAGTCTGGGTGCGCGTAAGTGAAGATATCAGCAAATAGAAGAAATGAAATGTGCCGTTCGAATGATAACAGTAAACATCAAAACCTCTTCAAGCTCTGGCACTTATTACGATCGACCAGGCGAAGCTGACAACTGCGTTTTGTGCGCCTCCGCCGCATCGAAGCACAATCGACTGGTAACGGCTTCTTCGGCGACGTATTTCGGCACAAAAGATTGCGACACGACCACATCAACGACAACAACAACGACGACGACAACAACCACGACCACTGTAAAACAACCATTAGGTAGACTATCGGACTTAGAAAGAGTTGGTAGGGGAAAACTAGCTCAGACAGGCGCACTATGAGCATGTACGTGAGTGTGTTGCAATAACGGCCCACTCACAAGAAGCCTATGAGTTACATATCAATGAGACACTTTCGAGAGAGCTCAATACATAAATTGTCCAAAAGTTCATCAGAGAGTGATGCCAGATACACATCAGACACAATTGAAATCCGTGTCCGGAAATATTTTTTTGATGATCACGATTGAAAAATTGTAGTGGACGCGGTATGCAGCTGGTCTCCATGGAGCCCACCGAGCTGTCCAGTCACGTGCGGCGGCGGTACACAGACCAGTGACCCGATTGAGAACCGACCGCCAAGTGGCGGGGGTGCGCCATGTCCTGGGCGGAGAGAAAAACAATGCAATTCACACGCATGTCTGGCGCCACCAGGTAGTCGGCTTTTAGGCTATTTGTATTGTAAGAGGTGGTGACTGGCTATCCCATATTGACTGATGGACATTGTTTATTCAGAAAATGCACCCAAGATGGAATAATATACGGGTCTGTTTCGTGACTACATTGCAATAAACCAATGTTTCAACAGATCCCACGTTGCACGTTGCCTGCCACATACTGCTAGACATTTGATCAATGTTTCAGTGCACTGTCAATATAACGGGTGGCACCCGTGGAGCGCGTGTTCGGCCACCTGTGGTCAGGGCACGCAAACACGTCAACCGAATGTTGTACGGTTTCCGAGCAATGGAGGAAATCCTTGTCCACCACGCGAACAACAATCGTGTAACCCGCAGCCACAACCATGTAATTACTGCGTACCTTATTGCGTTTAAGACTCGTTCTTGCATAATTCTACGTTTCTTTGGTTTCAGGTGGAGTTCGTCCTGATCATCTGAGAACATTGCACAGATGGCTGCGACTTACCTTATTCGTGCATCACGACCACGACTACAATACAGTTTACGGTGAATTCAGCTTTTGCAACTTTTGGTTAGGTTGTTGAGCAATTGGATTTGGATTCACACAAACATCATTTCACTTCAGCGCCACTTGCCGGTTATACGGAAGAGCGCAGCCCGGGAAAAGTATTGGCAACCGAATTCGGCAACTTGTGTCCTCACAAGGTACCCCTCTATCGTGGTGAAGGGTTAAAGGACGGACAGCTATTCCACATCCTGGAGACAGTCAACAAACCCGTATATCACAAGCAGAACGGTCACAGTAAGTACTTGCAAGCAGATTTTGCAATGAATGTTGATGCATTCAAGCCCATGCCAATATTGAGAGTTCAAAAATATGGGTCAAATCGGTTGGTGCGTTCCACTCAACCACCCAGGAGCGTGTGGCGCCACGCAGCCCTTGTTCGTGTTTCTAGCTGGCGGCGTTGATTGGGTCTACAGCGAACGTCCGAACGAATGGTACGAGGTCGGTTCAATGTTACGATATGCGCAATCGGATGTTTTTATGACTTATCCATAATCTACCCATAAAGACCATCCCGAATCATTATGTTTCAGACATCCTTGTTCGGGTTTCTTCGAGAGGATAAGGGCAGATTCTGCTACATATGGCCGACTCATTACCACGCATGAGACGCACCAAATTATTGCTTCCGTGTGTTATTTTGTAGTTGTTATAACTGTGTTTTAGCGATGTGGATACACATGTATATTGTTGAGTATTTGACTGTTTTGTGACATTGGTTCCATGGTTTCAAACTTTTTTTGTGCTCTTTCTCGTTACGCTGTGAGTGGCCGGTATACAAACAACAGCAAAAGCAAAATCGTAACCGCATATTACAATCATGGCACAAACCACGTCCACAGGGCTATCGGGGGGCATTGCAAAATAAAGACAGATTTGGTGACAGACTAAAAACAGAAAGTATCTATTACTGCATGTGTAGGCAGTGTATGGGCCAATCGATCAGATGATGGCCACTTAAACAAACATGGTGTGTGGGCGTCAGCTCTGCAGCGCTGAATACAAAGCAGAACCGCAGAAAGCTGTAGCTGCATCAGGCTTACAGCTAATCCGTGGGAAAAACAAATTCGGTAGAAATTCCATGGGCAACTTCGACAGCAAAAAGCGACAGACAAAGTCTCTAGGCCTGTAATAAATGACGAACGAATTATGCCAGAGGTACACACATGTGGTCGGTCAATGTGTAGAGAGCGTTTCGTCCGTTCAGTGTGTTTTCACAGGCTTGAGTAGTCTCAGGCCCCATGATTAAAAAAATCCTCGACCAGCCTCCATTAATCATCGAAAGGAAATGTCTCAATTTAATGATCAATACCGTGAAAGTATCTGAAACGCAAGGCCGCCATATAGTAATGTTGACGGAAGGAAAAAACTTGAGCCTGACAGACGAACAATATAGAATATCGATAAAAACGCAATGGCCGAATCTGCTGTGCTTGACCTCACTTTCTATCTTCATCTGCATCCAGGGCAGAGCATTTTTTGTTGTCATTCCGTGAACAGTTGGCTTCCCAGTAAGATGAAACTAAATGTAGGGTTGGCGAATTCCCACTTCCCGCGTGACGGGCAAACCTGAATGCTGTACGTTATGTGGGGAACCCAAAAAATAACAGCGGTGAACACAAGATTTTCCGTTGTACCAAAGAAACGGTGACGCCGCATAGTTATTTGTGCTCTGTCATTTCATGTGGTCTGTGCCCAGGTTGGTTTCTTCGATTTGTGAGAATTTGAATGGTCGTGCTCGTTTGTACACCACAGTCGGTTCTTTGAAAGTATCTATTCAGGATTCAACAGAAAAAAGCAAGTGTACATCATTGTTTTGGCGCCAGAACTCGACCGTGCTGAATTAACTGCTCAAAGATTTTGGAAGGTTTGTAAAGCAACAGATCAAGAGCAGCACAGAGAAACAGAAATGCTTTGCTCTGACGGTGTTTGCTAACATGCTGATGAACTTTGACCATCAGAACTACCTCCAGGTGACCTTCTTGTTTGCTCATGTTGCGACAGTAACCCCTTACAATTATCCACAAGTGGGACAAGGATTCTGCCGTGAAGTGCATGAACACGAATTTGTGTTGCTGTCCAGCGACGAATACTGGGCGTGCACTGTCAGGGATCTGACTGAATGTAAAGCGCGGTGTATGAAGCAAAGGGGATGCGTGTAAGTTTGATGTTTCATCACAACAACATGTATCTGTTTTGCGAAGCAAAAATTATGTACCTTGGATTGCATTCCAGGCAAAAAAGTTTTCGCACAGGTCTGGTACATTCTACGCGACAAAGACGCAAGATAATTGCTATCTGAGCAAATCAAAATCGTCGGCAAGCCGGCCGCTGAACCCATGCTACGGCGCTACGTATTACGAGGCGTCGGCATATTGTGCTACACCACCAGTAGTGGGTGAGGCTGGGGATAGGGTAACGTCGGCTTATGCCTCAGTGGTTTGCTGTTACTAAATGCACTGTGTGTAGTAATGTTGTTCTGTTTCGCCCTGCTTTCACAGACTGGCCGACTCGCCAAAGCTCGTCAGTGCGAACGCCTCTGACGAATTTGCCTTTGCCCAGCACGGTCAAGTTTATTCCGCGGCTTTTCAGGCCCGGAAGTTCAGGCCCGACCTTTACAGGCCCAGTTTTTCAGGCCCGGCCGATTCAGGCCCAGCATGTTTGCCCTATTTATAAGCTTAGGCTTAGGCTCCAGCCGGGCCTGAATGGCCTTGCCTGAACCTGTGCCCCGAGACTGAACCGTCGCACAATAGGTCAGGTTGCATCTGCTACATGTTTGATATTTGTGCTAATATTTCAATTTTAATGACAGCACTTATTCATCTTCTTGATTTAGCTGCCTTTGATGCTGGACTTGAGGATTATTGCGCTTTATGAACATTTGGCTGACGGCAAAGACAATAAGATCTAAGATGGGAGTCGTTAACGGTGACTTATCACATCTAATCGTAACCAAAATTGATCCATGAAAACCGCCAACCGCTTCTCTCAGCAATTGGTGACTGTCAATACCAGTGGTCTGCAATTATCTGGCTGTTATATAAAGCAGAGCGGCCAACTATCTTCTTCAGGTCGCCGTGACTGCATGTACCAGTGGATGGCCTGGTCAACATGCACTGTGACATGTGGCGGTGGAACAAGGTACCGCAAACCGCATATCACACAACAACCTGGCGCGCGTGGAAAAAAATGTCCACCCCCGGAAACCGGTCGCTGCTGTGAAGAAGCATGCCGTAAGCGCAAATATTCCAGTTTTAAAGACAACCAACTACTTTTTTAATTCTAGTGTTTGTCATATCAGAATACAGTATTGTTGCGCGTCCAAGCATTTGTTCGATCAAACCTGGTCTTATGTGTTGTGACATTTTTGTGTTGGCTGATGTTGTGACTAGGCAGTATGTGAGCTTAGAACACTCACATGACTGATAACAGCTTGTGAACGCTTATAATGTATGGTCTTACGTTGCATATTCAGTTGCAGCGCAGTTCGGACTTGTGTATTTTTTGAATCCTGTCTTTCGTCGCGACATCTTGCATAACCAAACCGAGCGAATCGGCGGCAATCGGGAATTGTGAGAAAAAGAAGTCCAATGCCCCTTGTAGTGCAGACCGCCGGTCTGGCACACAAATTTGTACTGCCCGAAGTGCAGTTTGAAAAAAGCACATTTTGTGACGTGCTTCTGAAAATTTAGCCTAAATTTGAATTTCAACATTGAACTGTCGCGCGAAATTGATCGAATCGTGATTGGGACGTCGTCAATGGCTTGTCGAGAGGGGGAGGAATGATCGTGTCCACTGGCTGCAACTCCTGGGAGGTCGTCTCACTTCCTGTACAACACTCCAACACTGGTCTATCGATCGACAACCAGCCTCTTTCTCTCATCTTCAACTCAATAGTCAATTCGATGTTACAACCGGTCTACAATCTACAATAGTCGAGTGGCGACAACGCAACGAACTGCAACAAAATCGATGGTCGAGTCAAAACCCCGCGATGTCACCCACCAGAAATCAAGCGCACGAAGCGCACCTGGCAAATATTCAAACGGAATGGTCGAAACTGGCTTCTCTGCACCACGGGCGTGCACCAGCTGCATGTAAATCTGCTCTGCACTGTGGACTTGTGCATCAGATATCAAGCCGACATGCTGTCTGCGGTAGAGGGCACTGGGCGGATTGGGATTCGTGCACCGGGCCGAGGCCAAAGACAGTTTGGAGTGCCACAGCTGGATCCGTTGAGAGCCTGTGGTATCTCAAGGCATCTGAACTGGTTGGGTAGACAATAATTGTGATTATTGAATTTATATTCACTCCTTTTGGAAATATTCATTCCTTGACGTGCTTATTCAGTTGTTTTGTCTGAGTCTCAATATGAGGCGTGGAGGATGTTGTGACATTTTTGTGTTGGCTGATGTTGTGACTAGGCAGTATGTGAGCTTAGAACACTCACATGACTGATAACAGCTTGTGAACGCTTATAATGTGTGTTCTTACGTTGCATGTTCAGTTGCAGTGCAGTTCGGACTTCTGTATTTTGTGAATCCTTTATTTCGTCGCGACATGTGGCATGGTCAAATCACAATCAATGTTGACCAGAGAACATAACACGTTTCAGCGCCCTCTGACTGCGTGGTGCAGTGGACGCATTGGTCCTCGTGTAGCGCGACGTGCGGCGACGGCGGAATGCAACAGCGCTTTTGGACTCGAGTGCTACAGCAACCTAAAGCCAATGGCAGGAAATGCCCGAGGAAGAAAGAAAGCAGACCATGCGCCAGGAATAAATGCCCTCAGCGTGAGCTATGTATAGGCTTCTTGGTACTGAAATGTGTAACACATTGGTAGTGTTCAAAACCCCAACTCATCTTGGCGTCATCTCACCAAGGTCAAGCGTACTGCTGGCATCCTGAGTAGTCCAACATTTTTTCACACCACATGCCCGAAAATGTACATTGTCACTTATCAATGTATACGTACACCTATCAGTTTGTTCGGATGAGAACTACTTGTAGAAAGACTAACACAGAATAACAGTGTTTAAAAATGAACGCATCTCACATCAGTGTCTGCCAACACCTACGCCCGCTATTGTCTAACGTGAGTCAATCACCCACTCTCTGAGTGTCCAGCAATCTTCTTCAGGTCGCCGTGACTGTAGGTATCAGTGGATGCCGTGGTCAACATGCACCGTAACATGTGGTGGTGGAACAAGACGCCGCACCGCGCGTGTTATACAATATCCAACAAAGGATGGGAAAAAGTGCCCAGAACCGGATAAGGGCCGATGCTGTGAGGAAGCGTGTCGTGAGTAAATTCATCTAGCATGCGGATATTATTTGTGACCTATATGAATCACTTTTAAGCACAAGTCTGTGACGATCAATCACGAATCCAATCCCGTTTGAGCAGTAGTGGTGATCGGACACCGGAATTGGGATTGGCAGAAATAATTATTTGCAAAGCTTCGAGTTTTAGCGCCAGTTGACTGCGTGGCCAGCTATGGCCCATGGTCGCTGTGCGACGTGACCTGCGGTGGAGGATGGAAGCGACGCAAAATCATTCGTGTGATACAACAGCCCAGCCACAATGGCAAGAAATGTCCCAAAAAAGGAGAGAGAGCAAAGTGCGCCACGGAAAAATGCCCACCTCGTTAGCGTCTTAACTGTTGTTAGAAAAATCTATGCAGGGCCAGAAATTGCTATACAAACTGATCTGATCATCTCTTGCCTCTGTTCGGACGCTCTGCGTTTGATGAGCCTTTAGGTTAGTTACTGTTGTATATAAAGCATAAAAGGCAAGTAGTTACATTTTTAGCAGTACCGTAGTTGCATTTTTAGCAGAGCGAACAGACATTGCCGTAATTTGCGTACCTTGATACCTTGGTGTTTTGTTTGCCTTTGTTCACCTTGGTACATTTTCTGAAAGTTTGACACTGTTTTTGTTCAATCAGCACCATCTGTTTAACGTGGCAAAAGTTGCTATGATTTTTTAACAAGTCATCATAAATAATCCGAAAACACACCTGAACAAATGCTTGTTGTTGACAATATTCCAATTGGCAAATGCAGTGCTTCCCGGTTTCAGCGTCTGACTGCGAATTCGTATGGACCCAGTGGACTCAGTGCAGCAAGACATGTGGTGGCGGAGAAAAGCGGCGCAGGCCGCGTGTGACAAAACCGGCCCAAAACGGTGGAAAACCATGTCGAACTACAGGCCAAAGAGACGATTGTGCTCAGAATGAATGTGGGCTGCTTCTCTTTTTAAATGATGTGGATGTGGCATCCATATAGCATCTCTCTTCAGCACTTGGACAATTAATTTTTCAGGTTCTTCCGATTGTGAGTACCAGTGGATGTCATGGACGCGGTGCACTGCGTCATGTGGTGGTGGAACAAGACACCGTGAAGTACGTGTATTAAAGCCTGCAAAATATGGTGGAAAAGAATGTCCGAAACCGCAAAAGGACGACTGCAATATGAAGCCATGCCGTGAGAAAAATTTTCATTTTCAGCGGGACGAGCAGCCGTTGCAATAATTTACGGGTTTTGCAACCTTCGGTGTTTACATTTTCTGAAAGTTATTGGTCGCACAATGACTATATAAGAATTGGTCAAATTTTTTTCCTGAATCGTAAAGAGGGAAAGTGACGGGGCAATGACGTTGCGTTGCGTGATCGCACACATAGCATGTCGTAAAGAGAATGTTTCAGACCTGCGGCAACGTGGTTGATCTGCTAGATTATTTTTAGCTGTAAATGTTTTGTCAAAAATACAAGTAGCATAGTGGTTAAGATTGAACCTGAAGATCAGGGTAGATGAATTCTGATTTAGTCATTGTGCGACCAATACCATGTGAACGCATGCACATAGGTTGGTATAACATAAGTGATTGATCAACCGATACCGTGTGTTTGACATGGGAGCAAAGGTACTATCCAAAAATTATCACATTCTACATACATTCAAGTGCTATGATACCTTGACAGGTCATAGATAATCCGAAAACACACCTGAACAAATGCTTGTTGTTGACAATATTCCATTTGGCAAATGCAGTGCATCCCGGTTTCAGCGTCTGACTGCGAATTCGTATGGACCCAGTGGACTCAGTGCAGCAAGACATGTGGTGGTGGAGAAAAGCGGCGGAGACCGCGTGTGACAAAACCGGCCCAAAACGGTGGAAAACCATGTCGAACTACAGGCCAAAGAGACGATTGTGCTCAGAATGAATGTGGGCTGCTTCTCTTTTTAAATGATGTGGATGTGGCATCCATATAGCATCTCTCTTCAGCACTTGGACAATTAATTTTTCAGGTTCTTCCGATTGTGAGTACCAGTGGATGTCATGGACGCGGTGCACTGCGTCATGTGGTGGTGGAACAAGACACCGTGAAGTACGCGTATTAAAGCCTGCAAAATACGGTGGTAAAGAATGTCCGAAACCCCAAAGGGACGACTGCAATATGAAGCCATGCCGTGAGAAAAATTTATATTCTTAGCGGGACGATCAACCTTTGCAATTATTTACGGGGTTTCCAATAACCTTCGGTGTTTACATTTTCTGAAAGTTGCCATGTGAACGCATACACATAGGTTGGTATAACATAAGTGATTGATCAACCGATACTGTGTGTTTGACATGGGAGCAAAGGTATTATCCATGCATTATCACATTCTACAAACATTCAAGTGCTATGATACCTTGACAGGTCATAAATAATCCGAAAATGCACCTGAACAAATGCTTTTTGTTGACAATACTCCATTTGACAAATGCAGTGCTTCCCGCTTTCAGCGTCTGACTGCGAATTCGTATGGACCCAGTGGACACATTGCAGCAAGACATGTGGTGGCGGAGAAAAGCGGCGCAGGCCGCGTGTGACAAAACCGGCCCAAAACGGTGGAAAACCATGTCGAACTACAGGCCAAAGAGACGATTGTGCTCAGAATGAATGTGGGCTGCTTCTCTTTTTAAATGATGTGGATGTGGCATCCATATAACATCTCTCTTCAGCACTTGGACCATTAATTTTTCAGGTGCTTTCGATTGTGAATACCAGTGGATGTCTTGGACGCGGTGCACGGCGTCATGTGGTGGTGGAACAAGACAACGAGAAGTACGAGTATTAAAGCCTGCAAACTACGGTGGTAAAGAATGTCCGAAACCCCAAAGGGACGACTGCAATATGAAGCCATGCCGTGAGAAAAATTTATATTCTTAGCGGGACGATCAACCTTTGCAATTATTTACGGGGTTTCCAATAACCTTCGGTGTTTACATTTTCTGAAAGTTGCCATGTGAACGCATACACATAGGTTGGTATAACATAAGTGATTGTTCAACCGATACCGTGTGTTTGACATGGGAGCAAAGGTACTATCACAGAAATATCACATTCTACAAACATTCAAGTCCTATGATACCTTGACAGGTCATTAATAATTCGGAAATACACCAGAACAAATGCTTTTTTGATGACAAAAGTCTATCTAGCAAACGCAGTGTTTACTGGTTTCAGCGTCTGACTGCGAATTTGAATGGTCCCAGTGGACACAGTGCAGCAAGACATGTGGTGGCGGAGAAAAGCGGCGCAGGCCGCGTGTGACAAAACCGGCCCAAAACGGTGGAAAACCATGTCGAACTACTGGCCAAAGAGACGATTGTGCTCAGAATGAATGTGGGCTGGTTCTCTTTTTAAATGCTGTGGATGTTGCATGACATCTAACTTCATCAATGAATCGGTGTTAGAACCTGGACACTTATTCTTCAGGTGCTTCCGACTGCGAGTACCAGTGGATGTCATGGACGCAGTGCAGTGCGTCCTGTGGTGGTGGAACAAGACAACGTGAAGTGCGTATATTAAAGCCTGCAAACTACGGTGGTAAAGAATGTCCGAAACCGCAAAGGGACGACTGCAATATGAAGCCATGCCGTGAGAAAAATTTATATTTTTAGCGGGACGAAAAGTCTTTGCAATAATTCACGGGCTTTCCAACCTTCGGTGTTTACATTTTCTGAAGGTTGTCATGTGAACGCATACACATTGGTTGACATAACATAAGTGATTGTTCTGCCGATACCGTGTGTTTGACATGGGAGCAAAGGTACTATCACAAAAACATCACATTCTACAAACATTCAAGTGCTATGATACCTTGACAAATCATAAATAATTCGAAAATAGACTAGAACAAATGCTGTCTGTTGACAAAAGTCTATTTGTTAAACGCAGCGTTTACTGGTTTCAGCGTCTGACTGCGAATTTGAATGGTCCCAGTGGACACAGTGCAGCAAGACATGTGGTGGCGGAGAAAAGCGGCGCAGGCCGCGTGTGACAAAACCGGCCCAAAACGGTGGAAAGCCATGTCGAACTACAGGCCAAAGACACGATTGTGCTCAGAATGAATGTGGGCTGCTTCTCTTTTTAACCGATATGGGCGTCTATATGACATGTCACTTCATTATTGTGTCGATGTTAGTACCTGGACAATAATTCTTCAGGTGCTTCCAATTGTGAGTACCAGTGGATGTCATGGACGCGGTGCACTACGTCCTGCGGTGGTGGAACAAGGCAACGCACAGTTCGTGTATTAAAGCCTGCAAAGAACGGTGGTAAAGAGTGTCCGAAACCACAAAGCGACGACTGCAATGTGAAGCCATGCCGTGAGAATCTTTTAAATTTTTGGCCCAGCTGGCAGAAACTGCATAATTTGGAGGCCTTCCATCCTTCAGTGGTGACGACTTTTTTAAATTTCCCATGTGAGTGGTGTATGTGCAGCAACTCTGCCTGCTCAGCCGACCCCATGTCTTTAACATTGGCAAAAAGGGAACCCATCAGAACAAGTGCCTTCTTCATAAATTTGGCAACAGCAGTCTTTTCGGTTTCAGCAACCGATTGCGAATTCATGTGGACCCAGTGGACACAGTGTAGCAAGACATGTGGTGGCGGAAAAATGCGACGCAGGCCGCGTGTGACAAAACCGGCTCAACACGGTGGAAAGCCATGTCGAACTACAGGAGAAAGTCGAGATTGTGCTGAGAATGAATGTGGGACGTTTTTATTTTTAAGATGATATTGATGCGGCATCTGTATGGCATCTCATCTATTAAAGTATCGCTGCTAGTACCTGGACAATTAATTCTTCAGGTGTTTCCGATTGTGAATACCAGTGGATGTCTTGGACGCGGTGCACGGCGTCATGTGGTGGTGGAACAAGACAACGTGAAGTACGTGTATTAAAGCCTGCAAAATACGGTGGTAAGGAATGCCCGAAACCGCAAAAGGACGACTGCAATATGAAGCCATGCCGTGAGAAAAATTTTCATTTTTAGCGGGACGAACAGTCATTGCAATAATTTACGGGTTTCGCAACCTTTGGCGTTTACATTTTCTGAAAGTTACCATGTGAATGCATGCACAGAGGTTGGTATAACATAAGTGATTGTTCAACCGATACCGTGTGTTTGACATGGGAGCAAAGGTACTATCACAGAAATATCACATTCTACAAACATTCAAGTGCTATGATACCTTGACAGGTCATAAATAATTAGAAAATACACAAGAACAAATGCTTTTTTGATGACAAAAATCTATTTGGCAAACGCAGTATTTACTGGTTTCAGCGTCTGACTGCGAATTTGAATGGTCCCAGTGGACACAGTGCAGCAAGACATGTGGTGGCGGAGAAAAGCGGCGCAGGCCGCGTGTGACAAAACCGGCCCAACACGGTGGAAAGCCATGTCGAACTACAGGCCAAAGAGACGATTGTGCTCAGAATGAATGTGGGCTGCTTCTCTTTTTAAACGATATGGGCGTGGCATCTATATGACATCGCACTACATTATTGTATCGGTGTTAAAACCTGGACACTTATTCTTCAGGTCCTTCCGACTGCGAGTACCAGTGGACGTCATGGACGTGGTGCACTGTGACCTGTGGTGGTGGAACAAAACGCACGTGAAGTGCGTGTATTAAAGCCTGCAAAAGTACGGTGGTAAAGAATGTCCGAAACCGCAAAGCGACGACTGCAGTGTGAAGCCATGCCGTGAGAAACGTTTGCGTTCTTAGCAGACCGAACTGACGTAGAAAATTTTAAGTACTTCCCTGCCAACGTTCGGCGTGTATATTTTCTGAAATTAGTGATTCCTTGACAGGTCATAAATAATCCGATGGCATCCTGATAACAAGGTGACACAAACATATTGGGCAATAACAGTGTTTCCGGTTCCAGCGTCTGACTGCGAATTCGCATGGACCCAGTGGTCACAGTGCAGCAAGACATGTGGTGGTGGAAAAAAAACTGCGCACGCCGCGTGTGACAAAACCGGCCCAACACGGTGGAAAGCCGTGTCGAAAACTACAGGCCAAAGCGACGATTGTGCTGTTGATGCATGTCCACCACGTTAGCAGCATTTCAGCTTTACATTGACAGTCCTAATTTTTTTGCAATGGCCTGAAACTAGATTGACAATGAGAATGGTGAATTTGCTCTACAACTGAATGCACAGTAGCTACGGTGTATTTCTAATATCCTTGATGTAACATGTGTCTTACATTTAGCTTCTAAAGCAATTGATTTGCTTGATTGCACTTCTGGAAATGTGTGTGACAGTGAAGGTGCTTCTCAGAATTGATTCAAAGTGCTTGCAAGGGCCGATTGTCGTGCGGACGCGGTTTGTGTTCGTAACGAAGAAACGTTTCTATTGGTCGCACAATGACTTCATAAGAATTGGTCAAATTTTTTTCCTGAATCGTAAAAGGAAAGTGACAGGGCAGTGACGTTGAGTTGCGCGATCACACACAAAGAATATGCAGTCAGCAAAATGTTTCAGGCCCGCAGCAACGTGGGTGCTCTGCTGAATTATTTTCAGATGAAAATGTTTTGTGAGAATCACAAATAGCACAGTGGTTAAGAGTGATTGAACGTGAAAATCAGAGTCGATTTATGAATTCTTATATGGTCATTGTGCTACCAATACTTGGGCGACGTACCACAATAATTTACAATCACAAATAAATTATTTTTTGTTGTCGGTGACAAGACTAATTAATACTTTCATGGCACTTATTACGTGCAGGCGGGCAATCTTTGCCAGCAAGTTAAGGATTATCACGTGTGTTGCCACATTCAAAAGCATCTTTCGCTTTCAGAAAACTGTGTCTATCAATGGGGGCAATGGAACCCGGTACAATGTCCAGTCACTTGCGGTGGTGGACAACAGACCA
>JASAMV010009145.1:0-18848 GCA_030248065.1 Rhynchonema sp. JSB1_4
ATATATATATGTAGTTTTAAAGCATACTTTTAGAATGCCACGGCACACGTAACATAGAATATTATGAAAGTGTATATGTTCTGGCATACTCACACATGTTATTCACACAGAAATGCGATTCATAAAAACTTTACCACCGAGTACCGCAATTCTGCGCGTGACAGGCCGAAAAAACTCCACCAACCATCTGACGGCGATGCCTTCCGTCACTTTTTTCCTGGTGACCACCAAACAACACGCCTAAACGATCAAAATATCGGTTGAACCAACGCACAGCCATACCAGCATTCCGACACCTGTTTATAACGACACACACATTTTGTGCATTTTTTGGATGACCCAAAAACCGATTTTTACAGGCTTGTACCTATCTGAAATTCTGAAAACTATATAAGCCACAAACGGATTCTCAAAAACAATCAAAACGCCGCTCAACACAAACCACATTAAAACCGCGTAACTTAACTCGGGATATATACAAACCCGGGTATCCAAAACTCGCTTTTACAGGGGACTACAATTCTCCACTTCTTGAGTATCCAACATCACTTGTCTCGCAAAACGCTGAAAAATTTCAGCTCGATCCACCCAGCAGAAAGGTGTTTTTCAGCCAACCGAAAAATCGTGCATCCGGCGGCTACACATAACGTGCGACAGTTGACAGTGCGCTAAGGAAAGGCCGGATAAGTCGTATATCGTTCATGTCCAGTAGTGGGGGCGAAGGATGCACCATAAACTGATATCGCTTCTATCGGAGAAAACGGCCGGTGATGTTTCACTTAGTTTTCACGGCGGTGGTTAGTCGGACGACTAATGTTTTTTGTGGGCATTATTCTGACCGTGTGTGACTTGTTTTTGGTTGATATTTTGATTGTTTTGAAGAGAGTCTATCTGGTGGTTAAAGAAGTGTGAAAATGTCAGATTTGTCCACCTTGTAAAAGCGGGTTTTTGGATCACCCAAAAAGTGGTAGAATTTGTGTCCGAGTTTAGGGTTGCGGGGATGTCGCGGTTCAACCGATATTTTGATCGTTTGGGTTGTTTGGGGTCACCAGGAAAAAAGGACGGAGGCATCGCCCAGAGGTGGGGAGTTTTCGGCCTCACGCGCAAATAGTATACGGGGTAAAGTTTTTATGAATCGCATATGTGTGAATAACAGTGGAGTATGCCAGAACATAACACTTCAAATATTCTATGTACATGCTGCCGGCATCAAAAGTATGCTAAAAACATATATATATATATATATATATATATATATATATATATATATATATATATATTTATATGTGGTTTGTGTTGAGCGGCGTTTTTAATTTTTTTGAGAATCCGTTTGTGGCTTATATAGGTTTCAGAATTTCAGATCGGTCCAGCCTGTAAAAATCGGTTTTTGGGTCATCCAAAAAATGCACAAAAAGCGCGGGGCGGTAAGAAAGAGGGGCGGGAAGGCGGGAAGGCCGGGGCGCGGGGCAAAACCTATATTGATAGCTTAGAGGTTGTGTGGGGGGGACAAGAGGAAAAAAGAGAGGGGGGCAGCGCCGAGAGGGGGGGGGGGAAATTCTCGGCCTGTCACGCGCAGAATTGCGGTACTCGGTGAAAGAGTTTATAAAAAGCACATCTCTGTGAAAAAAACGTGTGAGAATGCCAGAACACATACACACTCACAAAATATTATGTGACACGTGCCCCGGGACACTAAAAGAATGCTCTAAAAAAACACATATATATATATATATAAAAAAAAAAAAAAAAAAAAAAAAAAAAAAAAAAAAAAAAAAAACAAAAAAATTATATATGAAAAAAAAAAAAAAAAAAAAAAAAAAAAAAAAAAAAAAAAAACAAAGAACAAAAAAAAAAAAAAAAAAAAAAAAAAAAAAAAAAAAAAAAAACAAAAAAAAAAAAAAAAAAAAAAAAAAACACAAAAAAAAAAAACAACAAACCACAAAAAAAAAATAAAAAAAAAAAAAAAAAAAAATTTAATGAAAAACAAAAAAAAAAAAAAAAATGAAAAAATAAAAAACAAAAAAAAATAAAAAAAAAAAAAAAAAAAAAAAAAATATATACATATATATATGACTGAAGCTCTATTGTATTGCTGGTCAGTGCGACCAAGTCGTCTAGTTCGTCAGAATCCTGATAAGATTTGCGAAAATAGCACAAATAACCCATGGAACAATTATTCTGACATAATAGCAGCATCAACAAGGATGCCAGGGTCTATATTAACATTGTCAACACAACAGCGTGCGTTTCGTGCAAGCACAGCGGGATGTACAATGTGTTTGTCTGATATCATCAGCGCAAGTCGTCGAGGTATCCAAGTTGGTGATATCGTAACCCTGCCTGTATTCATTTTTTGCGCTCAGTCTGCTGTCTACGCTCAAGAGCTTGCATGCTTTCCCACTTGTGCTGCTCGGGAGGCCGTCAACTGCGGCTATATAAGCCGAAGTCAGCTATGTTGACAACAATAGTATTAGCCGCCCATCAGTGGGACCAAACTAGTGGCAAAATGACAAAGCACCAGTAAGTGTCATGATCAAAAACACAGATTTAGCATGCTTTTAACCAAACATGCCGTATTCTACCTCATATTCATAACCTAGGACCGTGTTCTGCTGATGGTATGAAGTCGGACATCAGAACAAGGAAGTGAGATTTTTGATTTGAAAAAGCGGCACTAGAGCTCTGGAGCAGCTGGCCCTCAGTAGTCCAGGATATCATGGTTTAGGCTAGTTTTTAGGGGCAGGCCCGAGCCTCAAGCAATCACGTATTTTATGCGCACAGGTGCTGTTGGCTGCTGCCTAAGCCTAGGCTTGAAAAACAGCCCAAAGCTAACGCAAATCTCGACCACTGGGGCGAACTGCGCCAGTACCTACAAAGCCATGGATCCATTTGAAGTAACCAAGTTACCGGAAACGGAACCATCAAATTATGAAGCAAGTCAGGCAGGCCGAGTTTTGCGTCAGATCTGCTGCACTTACACCAGGGTTAAGTTAAAAAAGTAAAAATTGAAAAAAAATTTTCAAGGAGCGTCTGCCACGTTTTCGGTGTTTATAATCAGAAAGGTAAGTCCCCCTTCTTTATTATTTCACAACTTTTTTGTTATTTTCCCTCTTTTTGTTGTAAAATATATGTTTTGGTGCATGTTTCGGCTTGTTTTTTCTCAAAAAATCGCGTGCTGTGCTTGAATTTCACTTCGGTCCAATGTCTTTACAATGTTAGACAGTCTTTGGCTCTACTAAACTACGAGTGCATTTAGTTCTTCCAAAGACAAATCTGCTTAAAGTATAATATTATCGTGCCAAAATGCCGGATGTCACCAACCGCGGGTAATGCAAATGTTTTTTTCATGTAATTTTGCTAAAAAAAAGTGCTCCAGACTTTCCCGTAACATGTCTTTACTTTTCATATTGCAACCTATGGGTGGAATTTTCGAAACGGTGTAAAGATCAGTTGGGTGTAAAGGTTTGGTGTAAAGTTCGGTCGAAAGCTAGGTCGGCGTAGCTCGGTGTGAACGTGAAACACTGCCTGTTATTATTAACGTGGAATGTTTCAAGTTTACACCGAAGTCTATCACACTGAGCTGTCGACCGAGCTTTCCGCACCGTTTCACCTTTACACCGTTTCGAAAAAAATTTTTTTAAACTTCAAGAAAGTAAAAAAGTTTCAATAATAAAATTTTTTTAAATCCAACCCTGACTTACACCTACTCTTCAGCTTAAAAGCTCGTCGGAGGGTTCTCCTCAATCTGTGGCTACGGTATTTCTAATTTCTCAGTTTCTGACTCTTCACACCTCGACACCATGGTTTATGCACTGCTCAAGATCAGGCTTTGGTAAAAAAAACTTGTAAAATGATTTTTAACAGGAAAGAGTAACGTTATAATTTTTTATTGGAAATTTTTTAAGAAGTAAAATGCACTGAGTGCAGTAAATGTTGGTCTGTTTCGCCCTGCTTTCGCAGACAGTCCGAGGCGCTAGGGCTCTGACAAACTTGCCTCGAAAAAGCCCCGCCAGCAGATCTTATTGCTGAGCCGCGTGTGGTAAACACTATGTACAGTATGTCACCTGCGCGTGGCAGGGCACAGCCACTACAAGCAGTGCATATAATGACAGTGAAGTAACAATGCACTGTGTAAATCCACTTTTTCATTATTTTCTCACTTTTCGCATGTAGGTATGTATAGTCCAACCACGAACTCATGAGACGACTTATTTTGAAGTTGACTTGAACGGATCTAATAATGTTCCGGTTCCACGTGTTTCGGAAATGAAAGAAAGAGAAATACACGTATTTTCTAAAAACACGCTCTCCACCTCGGCGCGTAACTTCCCTTTTGACTTCCAAAACATTTGTGTGTTAAACGATGTTGCTGTTCGCGTAAGCACGTAACAAATTGAGGTCAGCCAGCTGGAACTTGTCATCATCTCCCTCAGCCAATCTCTTTCTTTTGTTTGCGAAAATCCGTGTAACCGGCGCATTTTTGAATCTGGCCAACCAAGCTTTGAAAAGAGTCGTCTCATGAGCACGTGGCTGGACTATACGTAGGAAATTGCTCATGATTCTAAAAAATCGCCTGCGGCGCTTTTATGCTTACCGGAGTTTCCAACTTGAAGCCCGGGGGGCTCTAATCGGAAATTGGCGGCTCTCCGACAAAAAAAGAAAAAAATCTAATTGGGCCCCCAGGGGTTTAAGAGGAAACGTTTCCGCTCATTCGGGGGGAATTAATTATTTGGCACTCTCCGGTAGTTAGTCTGGTTATTAACACAATCGATGTTGTGTTCACCTGTTTGTAGTGGGCGTGGTTTTAGTCACTTGCTTCCTTTTGCGGGACAAAGTAAGTGCGTCACAAATAAGTGCGTCAAAGGTCTTTAAATTTACGGTATCTACAAGATCCATAGCCATTAGATTCCTGTCTGTTATGTGCCCACTGAATTACCACCATCCAGGTTGTGTAAGTCATGGCCGAAGCTATGTACTAGATCGCGTCTACTCGATGCAAACATGCAGGCTCTTGTTTCATTACATTATGAAAAAACTTCCATTGTGTCATTGTACTCCTAAGCTGTCAAGGTTTCTTATTTGTTGTTTGTGCTCATCCAAACTTGGTTCGTGTGCTCGTTTTACATATTGAAATGGTTAATTCTTTTAGTTTCTTGTTTCTATCTTTATCTTATTACCAGCTTACCCTGTTACACCAGGCTATATCACTCGTGTGTCAGGCCTTCAGCGTGTTTGATGTTACCCTATCGTATCTGAAACGATAAAGCTAACTAACTGGGCATGCAAGTCAGTGACACTCTTCTTCTTTGCCATTGCAAGCTCGTAAGTATAACCCTACCGTAAGCTAAGCCCAGTGATGTAACCTGAGTTAAACCAAGTTTGGCTTTCAAAACTAATTAAAAATTTTCTTTCAAATTTCGCTGTGAAACGATGTTGTCTGAAACGTTCAAAAATGGCCTTTTCCGGGCCTAGAAAATCCGGGTCTATTTTGCCTGAGGGCTCTTTAAGGAGGGACACGAAAAAATTGTATGTTCTACAGGGTTGAACTGCAGCATTTCATGCAAAGCTGAACGAAAAATGCTTCTGCCGAGCAGAATAACGGGATAGTTATTTGCAGATGTGATCGGCACAGTCGCAGCAGCCTAAGCACCGTAGGCACGAGTAAGCGTCTGCCAACAAACATGGCCCAAGGAGTCGCGAACGTCACAATGCGCGAGACATTGATCGCTGACACTGAACTCATGCGCAACATGCTGTTTCAAAACCTAAGCTGGCTGTTGTGCAAAGATTTGCTGCAGTTCATGGAAATGATAGCACCAGGTGCGCAGCTAAATCTTTTTTTATTTTTGGAATTAAATTTAAAGTCAAACCGAACACCACCACAAGTGACCCTTTGAAACCATCGAAGTGCGTACTGTACTCTCAGGTTACGTCCATTTCACCTACGCCGTCAACGTGTTCGTGTACCCGATTATCTACGCATTTGGTGTGATCGGCTATGTACTAGTCTGTTATTGGCTTGTACACCAATCGGCCGTACGCAAACGCATGTGCACGTTAGTCATTTATTCAGTTCGTCTGACCGCGTTTGGTTGTTTGGGATGCAGAAGTATCCAAGTGAGTTTTACACATAAAGCCTCCTCAAATGGGTAGAGCATTTGGGAGCACTGAGTGGAAATTTTTCTGTGTTATAGCTGTATTGCTGTTCAGAAACAAAAAAGTACACGTGAAATATCAAAACTTCTGCGTTGTTTTTCGAGTTTTTACCATGTTTAGATTAAACGCTGAAAAATGTTGCAGCAAGCAGAAACGTTTCCACCCAAAGCCGTCGGAGCCCTAAATTGGATTTTCTCCGATTCGTCGGAGGGTCTTTGTCACCAGCTTTAACTTACAGCCTCCCCCAGGCTTTATCTGAAAAACTTCGGCAGTTATGAAAACTCAGTCCGATATCGAACTTGGCGGTTGGTCCCGTCGTTTTTTTGAAGTTCCCGTCCCTGTTTTGAAGTTAGCGTGTCGTCAGTAAATCTCAAAATCTCCTGGACGCAAAATGTCACCGGAATGATGATCTTGTTTAGCTGCAACATCTACGAATGTATTCCCATCTCCAGCCACATTCGTGCGCAAGCGTTTTGCGATTGTCTACTGCTTGTGTCAACCATGGGTGCGACATTTCCGACATTTTTCCGCCACGGTTACATGCGACAGTACGGTTTCGTTGGTTACATCACTTATTTCTTGACACCCATACAACACGTAGCGATCACGACATCGCAATGGCAGTTGATCATGTTCTCGGCCGAACGGTTGGTACCGGGGGTTTCTGTGAACAGCAACAGGGCCTATTTGGAACGTAAAAAATTTGTTTTCCTGCCAAACAACGGTCTTTTCAAATTTAATCCCCAAGATAGTACGGTACAAGGTGTGATATTCCGTCTTTCGTTTGACTAAAAACGCTCAGTCGCGCCCGTGCGCATACTGAGGCAAATTAAACCTCCGAATGTGTCTTCACAAGGGCTAGTTAAAATGCAGTGTTCCAAATACTATTTCGCTACTGGTGTTTTAGTAATAGCATGGATATTCTTTGAGGATGACTGGACCTCTTTGAGAGAATAAGATCTCAAACAGAAGGCGTACTGTCCAAAATATAGGTTCATTGTGCCCGCAGGCACCGTAACTTAGCTATTCACGGCACAAGGTACATGGCAGCAACTAACTCAGCCACTTGCAGGCTTTACTTCATCAGTCGTCCGCTATCGAGTCACACCAACGTGCACCGTCTACCGAGTGTGTTCGTGTTGTTCATTGCCAACGTGGGCGTGGCTACCCTAATCCATCTGATGCGTGATTTCACAATGGCGTCCTTTGCTGAATGCATTGACCCAAACACGGGTGTGATGAGCGCACAACCACGGCACGCCATAGTACATCCGACACTGTCATATGGTGAGATTCTGGCTTTGCAGTCAAACTTTTCAGTGGTTAGCAATTTTTCAACTGTGGTTCGGCCGCATATATGTACTCTACTCAATTAGACGAAAGGTACTCTATTCCCAGGCTTGCCGTGCTTGGCTAAGAGCAAGCCGGGTGCAGTTTTCATTGGACTATCTCCAGTCAGCCTAAGCCACATACCTGTGTTACGCGACTAACAGACTAAAATCTGGCAAACAAAACTGACTGACGTTATGTGTGCCCTGATGCCGTGAATTTCAGTCGTTCACCTGGTGCCGAATCTTGTGTTGTTCTGCCCTGTACCATTCATAGTCATGTTGATCATTGGCATTCTCACCGTTTACCACGTACAAAAATCGCATCCGTCACCGTCACCCAAGGACGTGCTGCTAAAACGTCGAAACGTCATGTCGCCAAAGTCATGCAGACGAACGCAGCTGTTGTTATTGGTGGGTGGAAGCTAATTCGATCTATTATTTTCTGTTTTTGATTCGATCATCGACGGATCTTAGGATCGTAGGGTGGAACACAGATGTGGTTATAATTACACCTCGATTGGAGAAAATGCGCCGTATGTGTTCATTGGGAGTTTTAAAGCTGCTGGTCAACAGCCCATCGACCGCGTTTAATCCGGGGGGCTGTGCACATAAAAAACAAAAGTGGACATACAGGGTAAACAATATTTTATCGATCTTTTCTGAGATACTTTTGTCTTGAAAATCCTGGACAGAATTCTGGTCAAGTAGAAACAGGCCCCAACGCGTCAAAACCACGAATCGCTCACAGGTCACCATCTTCAAGTACCTGCTGAGCAACACAGCACTGTTGATTCCAACGGCGTTGCGACTGTACAACAACTACGTTGATCTGACCAATCAACAACTTTGGCATGTCATCTTGTATGTTGATGAAATCAGTGCTGCCGCGATGCTGGTGCACAGCGCCACTAACTGGTGTGTGTTCGGCGTGTGGGGACGGCACGAGTCGACGTTGAATACAATGCGTGTTAGTACAGTCCACTTTCTTTACAGCAATATACAGTGCGTGAAAGTTGGCTAATGTTTCACTCACGCCATTACATTTGACCAACTTCTTTATAGTGGGAAGACATCGGGAACCGTCAGTTTTGGAAACTATCAACAATGGTCATTGGGTAATAAAAGCGTTTATTGTCAAGAAAATCACTATGCATCATGTGCTTTTTAGCTGACCGGTACACTACGCAACGCATCAACGCCGTGTCAGTCAAATTCCCGACTCAGGACGTCAATAGTGAGCGACTTGCCGTGCATGAACTTACATGAAGCGCTGATCCTTCGGACAGCGTGGC
Source organism: Rhynchonema sp. JSB1_4 (assembly GCA_030248065.1). Taxonomy (NCBI): domain Eukaryota; kingdom Metazoa; phylum Nematoda; class Chromadorea; order Monhysterida; family Xyalidae; genus Rhynchonema; species Rhynchonema sp. JSB1_4. The sequence continues at coordinate 8,780 of JASAMV010009145.1, forward strand.
GCAACGCGAAAAAACGGGATGAATTTGGCAGCAATTTTCTTAGTGTGGTTCAAAAGAAGCGTCGAATCGCTGTGCATGATAGAAACGCAATCGATGTGATGAATCGGCTGTCAGACGAGGACCTCGTTCGAATGGGAACCATGATCACCAACTGTCTTGGTAAGAGAGTTTTCCATTAGAGACCTAACCATGTTCACCTCCGGCGTTAAGCGGGAAGCTGTTTTGCAGGCCGGAGTTTTCCACATAAGCACTGCTGGTTCATGTGTGTGTGTGTGTGTGTGTGTGTGTGTGTGTGTGTGTGTGTGTGTGTGTGTGTGTGTGTGTGTGTGTGTGTGTGTGTGTGTGTGTGTGTGTGTGTGTGTGTGTGTGTGTGTGTGTGTGTGTGTGTGTGTGTGTGTGTGTGTGTGTGTGTGTGTGTGTGTGTGTGTGTGTGTGTGTGTGTGTGTGTGTGTGTGTGTGTGTGTGTGTGTGTGTGTGTGTGTGTGTGTGTGTGTGTGTGTGTGTGTGTGTGTGTGTGTGTGTGTGTGTGTGTGTGTGTGTGTGTGTGTGTGTGTGTGTGTGTGTGTGTGTGTGTGTGTGTGTGTGTGTGTGTGTGTGTGTGTGTGTGAAATATAGCGAACTGCAGCATTTGCATTCCAAAAAAATCAGCGACGCACTTGCAGACGAAACAATATCACAACTGTGCGTCAAATCGTCCATTACGAGTGTACGTCGATGTCTGCGTGCCATTGGTCATGTGCATCAGGCAAAGTCGGTGCACGTCCAAGCAGAAGATTGGCACTCGTTCAAACAACAATTTAAGGCAGCCGTCGGCTTGAAGGTTGGTCAAAATGATTGTGAGCGTGGGCAGGTTAGAATCAACACGCCGGCAAACGAAGTCACTCCAACAGAGAAATTTTGGCCCAAACTTTTTATGGGCTCTATGGAAAACCGGCACCGGCAGTTTTGAAACGAACGGCGCTGTGGTCCATGGTCTGTGGTTTCTAAAGAGCATGTTATTCCTTTCATTATACAGCTTCCCATCAACCCGTATATAAAATATACAGTAGTCGTCAAAATGTACATACAGTATACATACTGTAGTTGCAACATTGTTTCGGGTCAGCCGCACTAGAACGTAAGCTCGGGCGATAAAACTTGCTGACTGCACACACTCTGCTTTATTTTTGAAGACGTCCGACCTTCGCTCGTCTGGGGAAAGCGAAGACCGGCTGCTTCGCGTGGCTGTCGACCGTTTCGTACAGCTTGTGATCACCGAAATCAAATTGGGCGCGCACAGTGCTCGCGCCATCTCGTCACATGTGGGCAGTGCAAGCGGACCATCGCGTGGACTCGGCTCGTCAAGCAACAAGGTTGATTCGCTGTGGGATGAACAGGAATCGACCGCCAATGGACATTGTGAAGGCGTTGTCGAGATTCACAGCTTCGCGTGAAAATGTGTAACTTTATAAACGTGACACAACGGATGAGGCATATTTTTTCTTTTCATTTTTGGCCTGTCAGAGTAGAAAAGACCATTTTACTGGAGCAGTTCGAATAAGCCCCTCCCAATAACCCTCCAGTGGGGTTTTTTGGCAATCTTTCCGAATAACCCCCTGGGGTTTATTTGGGACAAAAAATCTTTCGCCCATCAGTACAGCGATTTATGGCGCATATTGCACGGTTTAGTGCAGAATATGCATGTTTTTAACACGTTTTGGTCAATTAAATCGTAAGGGTTTATGTGTGAGCAACAGTGTAACTGTGATAACAATTCTCATAATGCCTGGAGTCCCGAAAGCCCCCCTGTGTGCTTATGTGGGATAAATGTTTTGTTTTTAAAAGTCTCGAGACAGACGCAAATGTCCCAAATAAGCCTCCGGAGGGCCTAATCGAACTTCTCCGGTAGTAGCCATTCGGCAAAGCGACCAACTTTTTATTTATGGCGAAAGAGATATTGGTCAGACTGTTATCCCAGAGTGCGGGTTACGACAAATAACGCGCGGTCGCTATCTGAATTATGATAACATGAGTATGAAGTGACTATGCTGATCGGAGAAACCACTCCGCAAATCGACCCGATGACTCGAGAATTAAAGTCAAAAGAGGCTTTGATCAAGCTTTTAAAAATGCTTCAATTGGCTTCGTAATATTTTATCAACCCGGGCCTGTTACATAGCACATCGCTTTTTAATGAATCATGTGTGTATTGTCTGATTTTGATAGGCTTGCGGTACTTTTGTTCGAAATTGATCAGAAAACACATACTTTTTCGTACAATTTGCATTTCACATGATCATACTTTATATTGTCATGTTTTTCGATTCAAACTTTCTCGAGCTAGTCCCATTCTTTCATCTTTTACATCAACCATGTCTTCTTTGTGTCACTTCCGGTTCCTGATTGGTTTCGTCATCGGTGTCAAATTCGGTGTCACTTGTCGCTGCTGCTGGCGGCTGCATCAGGTCACGTTCAATTCCGATTGGTTCGATATCGGCTGACCAGGTTTGCATCAATTGCGATGCGGTTGGCAGCACACCTGAGTGGTTGCATACATTTCCCGCTGTTCGTGCGTATGTATACATTCTATTCTCTTTATATTGAGACATCTGCTTATTGTAGTGTCCTCATTTGGCCCTGGAATTTTCGCTCACAATAAATGAAGAACAACCACTACAGAAAGGCCCATGACCTAAAGAGCAGATCGGGCGGGACCAATGTTTTGATCAACTGGACAGCGGGTTTCAAGGTCCGATTCCACTTGTTCTGACATGTATCAATAAAACCACAATACCACTACACCTCCGTCGGACGATATGTCAGCGGATGGAGTCCAGTTCGGTGGCGATGGTGGTATCGGGGCTGGGGGCAGTGCCAATCGAGGGCCCATGCTCACGTCGATGCGGATCGCCCGTGTGCCGGCCAGACCCGGTGCACTGCCACTGGTCACCGCTGGCAATTGGCCATTTGTGGTTGTCGTTTGTTGTTGTGGCGTTGCGTGCTGCATCGAGCCATATGAATAGATTGGGAAAACGAATGCGTGCTGTTCCAGCCAGCCCCCAGCGGCGGTATGAACTCGCGCACGCTTACTCTTACAGGTTGAGTCTGGGATGCGCACGTATGTATAAAGGTTAATACCCTACAATTGGGGCCGGGTTGAATATTGCACTGCTGGCGCGCACTTCAAATCAGGTCAATATGCCTGTGCAGATGCGCGAACACAGTTGCAATTATCGTATGTGTTTGAGAGAAACGTGCCTTGTATAGTCCGTGCATCAGCTCATGTCACTTTGTGATGCTGCTGACCAACTTGTTCCCTTCCTCCACGTTCTAATGAAAGAGAAATTGAGTCTCCGAAAAAAAATATTTTGCTCCTAGATTGTGGTTTTTATGAAATCGACGTGTTTTATCGATTTTAATTTAATTTTAATTTTGATCGAATTCAATCTTTTTCGACACATTTTGTTATTTTTCTAGTTTTTTTTGCAAAATCGGTCACACTCAATTTCTCTTTCATTAGAACGTGGAGGAAGGGAACAAACCAGCCAGCAGCAACACAAGTGCCATGAGCTGGTGGACGGACTATACCTGTTGTGTCATTCGTCGTGCCATCGAATTGAATGCGGCCCGATCGGATTTGAACAATCGTGCGACGGACGCGTCCAACGGATCGTCGGGGTTCGGGTCCGACAACAACGCCGATATCGATAGTAGCACTATGCGCATGAGAGTGATCACGTGGAACGCACAGGTAAACCTTACGATACAGTGCCGTGACAGAGATTCGTCAGTATCACTTTTAACAATATTCACCATGAAGTGTCAGCGGCAGAGAGCAGGGTGGTCAGATTTGTTGCCAGTCATTAGGTTTCTCCGTAAAGAGGGTCGCAAAAACAGGGTGCGTTTTTACCATAATTTACCCTTTCCAATGCTCAACGCCGGCGACCAGCGCGATCTCAGCACGTCCAGGCAGATGTTGCCGGCGACGCTAATGTTCGGATGGTAGATTCGTGTGCGGAAGCGCACCTGTTTTTTAAGCGTTTTTTTTCAAAAATTACATGATTATTTTATTCAATCGACAGTTCATGATACAAACGTACCAATGGAGGTTTGAATGGATATTCCTGCGGCAGTTGGAGCGTGAGTGCAAACGCGCCGCCTTCGTACGGACTGTCCTCCGGGCCGGTGATGGTTGCCGCCCATGAGTAAACTGAAACATTTTGTTGCAATATGTGCAATTGGAACTAAGGCTAAATTCAAATCCATCCACAACCGCACTCACGATTATCGGCAATCGGTCCAGCACTGCAGCCGGGAGGTGGATCGTTCTGGAGCTCTTGTAGCTCCTGCACAGGTTGATATCACAACAGTGAGTTTCGCACGACTTTATGGATGATAGATAATGAAACTCACCGCTTGTATGCGTCGACCACTAATCGTTGACATTATTGTCGGTTTGGTGTGTATCATAAATTTGAAAGCAGCGCGTAGATTTGTTTCAATGCTGGCTGGCCAATTAATTGCGTTGAAATTTGGTGTCGATCAGCAAAAGCCAACGGAGAATGGGAAAGCTAAGCAAGCAGCAATGGTAAAAGATGACAAGAAAACCAGTGAGAGAAAATTAGCCGTTTCGTGAGATGATGGCTTGAGCAATGAAAATGAATTTGGTCGACCACTGAAGTTATCGGATGAAAGTGAAACGGTCGTGCACAAAAAGCCGAACGCACAGTCGTCATGCCCAGTGATGTTTCATTGGCTTCACCTTCGTGGAGTAACGGGGGATAGAATTCACGTAGACGGAATCCAACTCTGGACTTCTCTTTCGTTCAACTTTTGGCTCAGGCTTCGATTCAGGCTTAGGCTTAGGCCCCCAGCCGGGAAGACCTGTGCACTGTGCACATTTCTCATGTCCACGCCTAATTAGAAGCCTGAAACGAGACCTCAACACAATTAGGATAGGGCAGTTTCGCGTCAGTTGGATTCCTTATCCTGTGAATTCTATCTCCTCTCCGCGCTCATGGAGTGACTGACACGATTGCATCCTGCATGCAATGCAAAATGCACGCAAGCCGGTCAGAGTTCAAATTCAAATTTTATTTGTAAGCTCACGCGAAGACCTACAACGAGATCCGGAAAACACCTGAAAAATAAACATACGAGTATACGTAACATAATAATAATCATGAATGAACAAACGACAAAACGTACCAGAGAAATTCTAAACCAACCAAAAAAAAAACAACGAAAAATCAATGATCAATGGCGGACACGAGATGAAAACGGACGATAACGAAATTTATGATGACCTGAAAGCAGCAACTCAGTGACTGAGGAGATCAGTCAACGACGGCTGAGAATTTTGATGAAATATGGCGAGAAACTACGGTTGATATTTTCGAAACGGTGTAGAGGTCAGTTGGGTGTAAAGGTCGGTGGAAAGCTCGGTGTGAGAAAGTTCGGCGTTAAGGCCGTCTTCACAATGGGTGGAATTTTCGAAACGGTGTAAAGGTCAGTTGGGCGTAAAGGTCGGTGTAAAGTTCGATCGAAAGCTCGGTCGACGTAGCTCGGTGTAAACGTGAAACATTGCCTGTTATTAACGTGGAATGTTTCAAGTTTACACCGAGGTCTATTACACTGAGCTGTCGACCGAGCTTTCCAGCGACCTTTACACCCAACTGACCTTTACACCGTTTCGAAAATATCACCCAATGACCCGGTTTCCCGGTTTTCCGGTTTCCCGGTTTCACGGTAGTCCGGTTTCCCGGTTTTTCTTGTTGATGTCTTCACAATGAAATCCGGTTTCCCGGTTTCCCGGTTCTTATTTCATGTCTTCACAATGACCCGGTTTCCCGGTTTCACGGTTTCCAGCAGAATGGGTGAGAAAATATGGTCAGTTCAACAAAAGATTAGCCCCTGGCCTGGCTTGGGCGCCATCTCAATTTTCGTTCGGGACAGGGCCAGGGCCCATTGGATGACCCGCAAGATAACGTTTTCATCTGGTCGCACGTACACGACTATTTCATCTGTTCTTACTGTATATTAATCGCTGCGATTAACTGGTTATTTAATAACTTTCGAAAAATCACAGAACTTTCTGCCCACACGCACACTGTATCTGTCTCCTTGCTGTGTCAGGCACCACCACGCATTATCCGCCAACTACATGCCACACACACACACAACGCGCGTGCAACATTCATTACTGCAACTACTGCAGCAACAGCTAAGCTAACTGCAACAGCAGCAGTGTAGTTCCTGGTCCGGAGGGGGAACAGACGTAAAGGCAGTCTACGGGAGGTTGTCACTCAGCCCCCGAATACCGTAACCCACCGTAATTTTGATCTGCAAAGATCGTGTCGAGACCATTTTGTTTTTTATCTATGTTTTGCGTGTTAGCGCCAACACCAACCAACATTTCGAAGTTTTGGTGATCGCGCGCATGATGACAATTTCCAGCTTGCTGCCGCTAATACACGTGTCGATAAGCAGCGATCAGCATGGGTCTCGCAACGATCTCGCTTGCGGTGGGTTACGGTATTCGGGGGCTGAGTGACAACCTCCCGTAGACTGCCTTTACCCTCCACTATTTTGGGAGGGGGAACAGACGTACCTACCTGGGGGGGGGGAAGGGGGGGGGGGAAGTCCCAATTTGGGGGAGGGGGACGGAAAAAAGTCATTTTTTGAGGTCGAAAAATTGGACTATTTTTGCCTTCTTTAGCGAAAAATCCCCTATAAAAAGGGTATTTTGGCGTTTTTTTGGAGGTTTCACCTAAAGTTTACCTATTTTTGGCCTAAAAATGCCTATTTTTAGGCCTAAATTTGCCCATTTTAGGAAAAAATTGGGGGGAGCAGACGTACCCGGAGGGGGAACAGTGGGGCAGGCGTACCTCGGAGGGGGAACAGACGTACCCGAGGGCAGTGCTGTGGCTACTTTTGCGGGGCGGGTAGGGTACATAGGTGGAAAAAATCGGGGCGGGTAGGGGGTAGTGTACCTGGGATCTTGGGGGGGGGGGGGAAATCCGGTTTGGGGGGGGGGGGGGGGGGGAGATTTTTCGGGGCGGGGTAGGGTACAACACAAGTTTTTTCGCGTGCCTGTTTTTATGTACTAAAAAGTACATATATCGCGCGCAGCGCGAAATTTTTTGCACTTTTTAGGGTTTTCGGTCGAAATTTGGGCATTTTTGACCGAAAAATGGGCCTTTTGGGGTAAAAATCGGGGCGGGTAGGGTACCAGGGCGGGGCGGGTAGGGGGGTAGGGTACCAGAGCGGGGCGGGTAGGGGGGTAGCGTACCAGGCCGGGGCGGGTAGGGTACCATTGGGGGGGGACCCCCCCCACCCCCCCCCCAGCCACAGCACTGCCCGAGGGGGTGGTCCCCCCCCAGGAACTACACTGAACAGCAGCAAAAATTTGACCGATTTTTGGCCCTTTTTGGAAAAAATTCTCCATAAAAAGGGTATTTTGACGACTTTTGACAACATCGACCTGAAAATCGCCCATTTTCGGCCTAAAAATGCCCATTTTAGGCCTAAAATTGCCTATTTTAGGCAAAAATTGAGGCGGTTAGTGTACCTGGCGCGGCGGTTAGTGTACTAGTGTACCTTGGTCGCGGCGGTTAGTGTTAGGGGGGGACCCCTCTCCCCCCCAGGAACTACACTGGCCCAAATGGACCCGCCGGGCCGGGCCGAGGTTACCCGGCCGCAGTGTAGTTCCTGGTCCGCCGCGGCGGTTAGTGTACCTACCCGTTTTTTCGGAGCGGCGGTTAGTGTACCTCCCTCGCGGGGGGAAGGGGGGGGGAAAGAAAATTGAGGCAGAAAATTTGACCGATTTTTGCCCCTTTTTGGAAAAAATTCTCCATAAAAAGGGTATTTTGGCGACTTTTGACAACATCGACCTAAAAATCACCCATTTTAGGCCTAAAAATGGCCATTTTGGGCCTAAAATTGCCTATCTTAGGCAAAAATTGAGGCGGTTAGTGTACCTGGCGCGGCGGTCAGTGTATGGGTGGGCACAATACCCAATACCCAATACCAATACCACCCAATACCAATACCAATACCAGTGTTTGGTATTGGTATTGGGTCTAATTCTGGTATTGGGTATTGGGTATTGGTCAGAGGTCGCAATCGGGCCGGGTTTGGCCGGCCCGGCCCGGCCCGAGCCCCCAAATCTCCGGCCCGGCCCGGCCCGGCCCGACCCGTACCCCGAAATCTCCGGCCCGGCCCGGCCCGAACCCCCAAATCTCCGGCCCGGCCCGGCCCGGCCCGATTTTTTGGCTCAGATTTTAACCCAATTTTTGTCATAATTTTTTCAATTTTTTGACCCTATTTTTTTGGTTGAAAATTCATTTTTTTCCTTGAAAAGTCGTCAGATAGACAATACCAATGGTGCAGCAGGGGGTGGGGTCCCCCTAGGTACAGTAGGTTAGGTAGATTGACGCTCCATCGTGGTACATACAGTAGGTAGGTCGCCGCCCGGCGGCTGGTACAGTAAGTAGCTATTTTTGGCTCAAAATGGTATAAAATCGGTATTTTTCACTCCAAAAAGGCGAAAAATCGCGCGCGAAATGAGCGTTTTAGAGTACATTTTCATCAACATTTTTATACCACTGGTAGGTAGGTTGTCGCCCCACATTTTTAGTGGTACAGTAAGTTGCCGCCCCGCCTGGGTAGCTACACCACTGGACAATACTGATCACTTACTTGCCGAATCCGTCAGAAATTTTAGTATTTTTGACAAAAAAATCCCTACTTTTTTCAGTAAAATAAGTCACTTCAGAAGCTTCGGGCCGGGGTGCCCGGCCCGGCCCGGCCCGACCCTCCAAATCTCCGGCCCGGCCCGGCCCGGCCCGAGCCAAAAGCCCAAAATCGCGGCCCGGCCCGGCCCGAGGTCGGGCCGGCCCGATTGCGACCTCTGGTATTGGTATTGAAGCTGGCCTGGTATTGGTATTGGGTATTGGTATTGGGTTTGCCCAGGTATTGGGTCAAAACCAATACCCAATACTAATTCAGAAAAACCCAATACCAAACCAATACCAAACCCAATACCAATCCAATAGCAGACCAATACCTGACTCAAAACCCAATACCAAACCAATGCCAAACCCAATACCAATCCAATACCAGACCAATACCAGACCAAAAACCCAATACCAAAACCAAACCAATACTAATACCAATACCCAATACCCAATACCAATACCAACCCAATACCCAATACTCAATACAGTGTGGTGGCAGGCCAATCGACCCAAGCAGAGGTCGCAATCGGGCCGGCCCGACCTCGGGCCGGGCCGGGCCGGGCCGCGATTTTGGGCTTTTGGCTCGGGCCGGGCCGGGCCGGGCCGGAGATTTGGAGGGTCGGGCCGGGCCGGGCCGGGCACCCCGGCCCGAAGCTTCTGAAGTGACTTATTTTACTGAAAAAGTGGGAGTTTTTTTGTCCAAAATACTAAAATTTCTGACGGATTCAGCAAGTAAGTGATCAGTATTGTCCAGTCGTGTGGCTACCCAGGCGTGCAATCAACCTACTGTACCACCAGAAAGGCCTGAAATCAACCTACCTACTGTACCGACCGGCCGAGCTAGGGGGGAACAAAATTTTTCATGTCCAAGTTTAGATGAAAATGTACTCTAAAACCCTCAAAATTTTTCGATTATTTGGAATGAAAAATATGGATTTTATACCATTTTGAGCCAAAACTGGTACAGTAGGTAGGTCGCCGCCGCACGGCTGGTACAGTAGGTTAGGGTTAGAGAGATGTCGGGTGTCGGCTGTCGGGTGTCGGGTGTCGGGTGCCAAAAAATTGTAGGTGTCGGGTGTCGGGTGTCGGGTACCCCCACATGTCCGGTGTCGGGTTTTTTCGGACCCGACACCCGACAGCCGACACCCGACACTTACGGTTCAAAACATCAGTATTGCTTGAGAGAAGAATTTTGAGAGAAAATTTTCTTCGAACCAAATGTTTCCGAAGACGCAGAATGTGACATTTTGGTGTTTATTTCGTGTGAAAATACTTGAATTCAGTAACTTGAGCCAAAAAATTGCACTCATGATGCAAATGAGCAAAAATTTGCCTGTTTTTGGTCCAAAAAC
>JASAMV010009146.1:0-10900 GCA_030248065.1 Rhynchonema sp. JSB1_4
AAACGGTGATATTTTGTAAACTCGTAAAGGTCAGTCCCCTGTCAAGGTCGGTGCCCGAGCTCAGTCGACAGCTCAGTGTCCCCCACTTGCGTGTAAACCTCAAACATTCCACGGCCACAACAGGCAATGTTTTGCAGGTCTCCACTGAACTCCACCGACCGAGCTTTCGACCGAACTTTACGCCGACCTTTACGCCCAACTGACATCCACACCGTTTCGAAAATTCCACCCATAGAATGCAGTCACTAAAATGTTTCAGACCCGCAGCAACGTGGGTGTTCTGCCAGATTATTTTCAGATGAAACTATTTTGTAATGTAACAATCACAAATAGCACAGAGTGGCTAGGAGTGACTGAACGTGAAAATCACAATTTATTGAATGAATTCTTATATGATCATTGTGGGACCAATTCTCCCCGATTTTGCCCTCAAGGCGTCAATATCGGCCCAAAATGACCAAAATTAGTGTAAAATCGGTGGTTTTTAACTCTTAATACTCAATACTCACGCGCCCCACACAAAATACAACGTTTTCACACGATTCTACGCATGATTAAAAACATCAAATTTTTTAGCCAAGCGCTAACCCCCCTTAGGTCATTTGCTCTGATACATTAGGTATCCCCCTCCTCGGCAAGCCCGGTACAGTGGGTATCCCCCTCAAAATTACCTCTTACACTGCTGACAAGTGTAAAAAATTGTGAGCTGCGCTCGACTAAAGAACTTTTCAACTTAAAAATTGCCAAAAAAACTTCGAAAAATGAAGAAACACGACCCCTGCACCAAAAGAAAAGCGAAAATGCCAACTTGCGGGGGTGGGCTGCTGTTTAGGGCAGGGGTAAAGGCAACCAGCAGTGCTTTGCACTCTTCACCCTTCACTCTTTATCGGATTCATCACACGCAAATCACGGGCCGCGAGGCCTGGCCAGTGTTGGAGGTACTCTGGAGGGGGGATACCTACTGGACCTCGCTGGGAGAGGGGGATACCTACTGTACCAGAGCCGACGGCCTGGGGAACTTTACCTAGGGGGTTTCGGGGGTTGGGGGCCCCAACCCCCCCCCAAACCCCCCCCTAGGTACTGGGGGGTTAGGTTTTGGGGTGAAAATTTTTAATGTGTTTATTATGTGTGGAATCGTGTGAAAACGTAATATTTGCGCGCGTAGCGCGCGAATTTTGGGTAATTTGAGGCAAAAACTACTGATCGCACTAATTTTGGCCATTTTGGTCAAAAATCGGGGTTTTGGGGGGCAAAATCGGGGGGGGGGGATACACTACTGTATAGGGGATGTTACTTAGGGGGGGGGGGCTCTATTCCGGGGGGCCCCATCAGATCCACTGACCCCTTTTCGGGGGGGGGGCTGGATTACGGGGGGGCTCTATTCCGGGGGGGGGGGCTGTATTTAGGTTTTTATGGTAGGTTGCCTGGCCCAGTCTAGTCCTGGGGGGCACCAACCCAGAAAAACCCAATACCGTAAAAACCTACCGTATTGTCGGAAATGGACCCCCCCATAATGACCCCCCCATTAATTGAACCCCCCTAAATGGCTCGAAATCAAAAATAGAACCCCCCCCCATTAATTGACCCCCCCCATTAATAGAACCCCACCCCCAACCTTCACCGTACCACAGATTAGTGGTATGGTAGGGCTGTGTTGTTGTGTCAAACGTTGTTTAAGCTTGTGTACACAACAGAATACAGCTTTTTAAGCATAATTGCCGCTGTTGAAGTTAGAAAATACCGAAAACAAGCCATTTTTATGGGCACTATTAACAATGATTTTTTTCTCGGGGGGGGGCCAAATCAAAAATATAACCCCCCCAATATCCCCCCTACCCATACCCCCCCAAACTACCCCAGTGAAAAATAGACCCCCCGGGTTCTATTTCCGACAATACGGTAAATAGAAGGGGGCTCTATTAATTCACTGACCCCATTTCGGGGGGGCTCTATTACGGGGGGGGGGGGGCTTATTCCGGGGGGCCTCTATTAATAATTCACTGACCCGAACCTGAAAAATTGTTCCCAGAAAATACCCTCCAAAAACCCCTGAAAAAGGGGTTTGAATTATAGTATAGTGCATTAAGTAGGTAATAATGTGTAAATATTAATGAAAATGTGTATAGATGTATAGTCCGTCCACCAGCTCATGGCACTTTGTGTTGCTGCTGGCCGGCTTGTTCCCTTCCTCCACGTTCTAATGAAAGAGAAATTGAGCGTGAGCGATATTGCAAAAAAAACTTAAAAAATAAGAAAATGTGTCAAAACGAGTGAATTCATCAAATTTAAAATTAAATCAAATTAAAATCGATAAAACACGTCGATTTCATAAAAACAGCAATTTAGGAGCAAAAATAATAGAGGAGAGAGATATTAATAAGAAAACAGTGCCTGATTCGCAAAGGAAACAATTATCCGTGTCAATTTCAAACTTGCAATTATTTCTTTTTGCGTTCTGGTTCATTATCAGTGTATCTCTGTCGGAATGTTGAAGGTATTGATCTGGGTTTGTTGAAAAAAGTGGCACCCCCACTTTTCGTACCAGACGGACACCAAAAAACACCCCCAGCCCCACCTTGGCTTTGGCACCTACCCTAGAAATACCCACCGCCCCCCACAAGTTTGCACCCCCCCCCCCGGCTGGTATATAAAGGCAAAACAGCCGTGCGTTGCACTCTTAGACCATACATACCGTATCACCCTGAATACTTACACACCTGTTACTGTAGCCACGTCCAGTGTTGGAGGTGGGGGGGGTTTGGGGGGGTAGCCCCCCCAGTAGAGTAGGTATCCCCCCTCGCCTGGTACAGTAGGTATCCCCCCGATGTTTGGCATGGTACAGTAGGTATCCCCCCCCCGATTTTCAACCCCGGACAGTAGGTATCCCCCCCCCGATTTTGCCCCAAAAGTGCCAATTTTTGACCCAAAATGGCCAAAATTAGTGTAAAATTAGGCGGGCTTTTTGCCTCAAATTACCCAAAATTCGCGCGCTACGCGCGCAAATACTACGTTTTCACACGATTCCACACATAATAAACACATTAAAAATTTTCACCCCAAAACCTAACCCCCCAGTACCTGGGGGGGTTTGGGGGGGGGGGTTCCCGCCCCCCGAACCCCCCCCCCCAAACCCCTGAGGTAAACCCCCCAGGCCGTCGGCTCTGGTACAGTAGGTATCCCCCTCTCTGAGCGCGGTACAGTAGGTATCCCCCACTCCAGAGTACCTCCAAAACTGGCAAAGTCTCGCGTCCCGTGATTTGCGTGTGATGAATCCGATAAAGAGTGAAGGGTGAAGAGTGCAAAGCACTGCTGGTTGCCTTTACCCCTGCCCTAAACAGCAGCCCACCCCCCGCAAGTTGGCATTTTCGCTTTTCTTTTGGTGCAGGGGTCGTGTTTCTTCATGTTTCGAAGTTTTTTGGGCAATTTTTACGTTGAAAAGTGCTTTAGTCGAGCGCAGCGCACAATTTTTTCCACTTGTCAGCAGTGTCAGAGGTACTTTGGAGGGGGATACCCACTGTACCGGGCTCAGAGAGGGGGATACCTAATGTATCAGAGCCGATGGCCTGGGGGGTTAGCGCTTGGGTAAAAAATTTGATGTTTTTAATCATGCGTAGAATCGTGTGAAAACGTTGTATTTTGTGTGTAGCGCATGAATTTTGAGTATTTTGAGTTAAAAACCACCGATTTTACACTAATTTATACTGTCATAAAGAACCGTTCATTATTCGTGAAAAAAAACGGCGGTTTCCCGCCGAAAACGCCTTTTCCCCACTACCCGCCCCAAGGACTAAGGCAACATTGGAATTGCGGGCGAGGGCTCCTAGCAGATCGCGAAACCCCCGCCCCTTTTGGCTCATTTTGGGCCGATATTGACGCCTCGAGAAAAAAAAAACACAGGCAAAATTTTCACAAAAAACGAAAAACTCACCAGGCACAAAACCAACAAAAGACCGAACGATCAAAACCGAAAAGGCCCCGGAAAAATAAATGGAAAGAACTCGCTCAAAAAAACCTTTTTCCTTTTTCGAAAAAAAACCGTTTTTTTCCCCCTCCATAACCCCTATTTTTGCTTTTTGGGCCGATATTGACGCCTTGAGTGCAAAATCGGGGAGAAATTGGTCGCACAATGATCATATAAGAATTCATTAAATCAATCCTGATTTTCACGTTCAGTCACTCCTAGCCACTCTGTGCTATTTGTGATTGTTACAAAACAGTTTCATCTGAAAATAATCTGGCAGAACACCCACGTTGCTGCGGGTCTGAAACATTTTAGTGACTGCATTCTATGGGTGGAACTTTCGAAACGGTGTAAAGGTCAGTTGGGCGTAAAGGTCGGTGTAAAGTTCGGTCGAAAGCTCGGTCGGCGTAGCTCGGTGTAAACGTGAAACATTGCCTGTTATTAACGCGGAATGTTTCAAGTTTACACCGAGGTCTATCACACTGAGCTGTCGACCGAGCTTTCCATCGACCTTTACACCCAACTGACCTTTACACCGTTTCGAAAATATCACCCTTTGTGTGTGATTAAGCAACGCAACGTCATTGGGTGAAATTCACAAAACAAAGTCAAGCTCACCCTCAAGCTCAACGTCAAAGTTCAAAGTCAGATGTTTCGGCGTCACGCTGGTTCGTGCAGCAGACGCAATTTTCTAAACAAAGGGTTAACTTTGACACATTATTGGGCATGATTGGATGCGTTTCTCGGGATACTGTTATTTTAAGGACGTAGCACAAGCGTTTCTGAAGATTATTTCTGAGTTATAATAATTTCTGACTAATGGTATTGAAATAATGTGGCGATCATTGACCGCAGTCAAAATTTTTTGCACCTCCGTTGGTGATCGTCTGTTCATTTCTTTGCCTCTTTTCAGAAATTCATGAAACTCAGAAATACTCTCAGGTAAGCATCCAGTCTTGCACAATAATGCGTCAAAGTTGACCCTTTGTTTAGAAAATTGCGTCTGCTGCACGAGCCAGCGTGACGCGGAAACATCTGGCTTTGAACTTTGACGTTGAGCTTGACGGTGAGCTTGACTTTGTTTTGTGAATTCCACCCATTGATGGGCAATATCGGCGTTGTTTCAGAATCTTCATCAAGGTGTTGCGGTGTTCATTTCGAAGCTCCAGAAAAGTTTTAGAACGAAACGGACAGTAAATTCGAGCTTCCAGCACTTGTCTACCGCCAGACAATAACTTGTAGGCGTTATCGAGGAAGAAAGTGAAACAAACCGCGCCGTCCGGCACAGGCCGAGGTGTGCGGGACGGTCTGTCACTGGGAACAAAGCGTCCCGTCACCAGCGACCCATGCTTGATCAATGTTTCACCTCGTTTCACCTTTCCTTTACGAATCAGGCACCGATGTTTTCTTAAAGATTTCTATTCTACTTTTTAGGGGTTTTTGGGGGGTATTTCTGGGAACAATTTTTCAGGTTCGGGTCAGTGAATTAATAGAGGCCCCCCCGGAATAGAGCCCCCCCGTAAATAGAGCCCCCCCCCCAAAATGGGGTCAGTGAGTTAATAGAGCCCCCCCTTCGATTTAGGTTTTTACGGTATTTAGGTTTTTACGGTATTTTACTTACTTGCCGAATCCACATGCGTCCCTTCCTTGTCACAGTGCGGTTCGTCTGACAACGGCACACGAACTTGCATAAAGGCGACCGACGATATGAAATGGTCTTGTCTCGCCGAAGACAGTGAATTGCATCAAATTTCAAAGCGGCACCAGAGACCGGTCGCAATCGGGCCGGGCCGCGATTTTGGGCTTTTGGCTCGGCACGGGCCGGGCCGGAGAATTGGGGGGTCGGGCCGGGCCACGATGGGCTACCGTAAAAACCTAAGTAGAAGGGGCCTCTATTAATTCACTGACCCCATTTTGGGGGGGCTCTATTCCGGGGGGCCTCTATTAATTCACTGATCCGAACCTGAAAAATTGTTCCCAGAAATACCCCCAAAAACCCCTAATAATGGGTTTGAAAGGATGTTTTTTCGCTTGTAATCGCATTTGTTCGTGTCTGTTCGTCAATTAGAGGCATATTATGTGCTCTGAACGAACAACAAACGTGCATAAATGTACCTGTGCACCATTATCAAGCCTTAATACACTACTGTATAGGGGATGTTACTTGGGGGGCTCTATTCCGGGGGGCGCTATTATCACTGACCCCTTTTTGGGGGGGCCGTATTACGGGGGGCCTCTATTCCGGGGGAGGGCTGTACCGTAGGTAAAAATACAGCCCCCCCGGAATAGAGCCCCCCCCGCAATACAGCCCCCCCAAAAAGGGGTCAGTGAATTAATAGAGCCCCCCGGAATAGAGCCCCCCCCCAAAGTAACATCCCCTATACAGCAGTGGGCAGTGTAGTTCCTGGGGGGGGAGGGGGGGTCCCCCCCCCTAAGGTACACTAACCGCCGCGACCAAGGTACACTAGTACACTAACCGCCGCGTCAGGTACACTAACCGCCTCAACTTTTGCCTAAAATGGCCATTTTTAGGCCTAAAATGGGCATTTTTAGGCCTAAAATGTGTGATTTTTAGGTCAATGTTCTCAAAAGTCGCCAAAATACCCTTGTTCTGAAGAATTTTTTCCAAAAAGGGGTAAAAATAGGTCAAATTTTCTACCTCAAAAAGTGACTTTTTCCTGATTTTGGGTCTTCCCCCCCCCCAGGGAGGTACACTAACCGCCTCACGGAAAAAAGGGGTAGGTACACTAACCGCCGCGCCGGACCAGGAACTACACTGCTGGGGGGGGACCCCCCCCCCCCCCCCCCCCCCCCACCCCCCAGCCACACCATTGCTATACAGTAGTGTATTAAGGCTTGATAGTAGTGCACAGGTACATTTATGCACGTTTGTTGTTCATTCAGAGAGCACATAATATACCTGTAATTGACGAATAGACACGAATAAATGCGATTACAAGCGAAAAAACATCCTTTTAAACCCATTTTTAGGGGTTTTTGGGGGTATTTCTGGGAACAATTTTTCAGGTTCGGGTCAGTGCAGTGGTGTAGCTACCCAGGCGGGGTGGCAACCTACTGTACCACCCAAAATGCGGGGCGGCAACCTACCTACTGTACCAGCCGAGCTGGGGGGGGGTCATCTGGAAACCAAAATTTTTTATGTCTAAATACTGAAGAAAATGTGGCCTAAAACACTAATTTCGCGCGCAGCGCGCGATTTTTCGCCTATTTGCAGACAAATATGCTAATTTTATGCAATTTTAAGCCAAAAATGAATGTTTTGGGTGAAAAGTTAGGTGGGGCGGCAACCTACCTACTGTACCAGGGGAGGGGCGGCAACCTACCTACTGTACCAGGCGAGGGGCGGCAACCTACCTACTGTACCTAGGGGGGGGGTCCCCCCCCCCCCCCCCCCCCCCCCAGCTACACCACTGGGTCAGTGAATTAATAGAGGCCCCCCCGGAATAGAGCCCCCCCGTAATAGAGCCCCCCCAAAATGGGGTCAGTGAATTAATAGAGCCCCCCCTTCTATTTAGGTTTTTTTTAGGTACCGTATTGTCGGAAATAGAACCCGGGGGGTCTATTTTTTCACTGGGGTCATTTTGGGGGGGTTCAATTTATGGGGGGGGGTCAATTATTGGGGGGGTTATATTTTTCATTTGGCCCCCCGACGAAAAAAATCATTGTTAATAATGCCCCAAAAAATGGCTTGTTTTCGGTATTTTCAAACTTTAACAGCGGCAATTATGCTTAAAAAGCTGTATTCTGTTGCGTACGCAAGCTGAAACAACGTTTGAGACAACAACACAGCCCTGTCATACCACTAATCTGTGGTACGGTGAAGGTTGGGGTCATAGTAGTGGCTGGGGGGGGGGGTGGGGGGGGGGGTTACCCCCCCTCTCAGTACGGACCTACGACAAAACCCGAGGGGGGGGGGGTTGGGGGGGGGGGGGGTTGAGTACTTACCTCTCACAACTCCAAATCATACCTCTCACAAGCACTTTTATACCTTTTTAAGGCATAAATCAGTGTTTTTCGACCTGATTTTCCCAAAAATCGCGCGCTGCGCGCGCAAACCCACACATAATACCTATTTTTAGGCAATTTTCGGCGAAAATTTTGAAAAAGTACTATTTTTACCTCAATTTTTGGCCAAAATTGTATCACAAAAACGGTGTTTTTTCGCCTTTTTGGGTGACCAAAATCATACCTCTCACGCTTCCGGTCCCAACCCCGCATCATACTTACCTCCCACACATGGGCCTGCCACTACACTCGTTGGGGTGGGGTTCTATTAATGGGGGGGGGTCAATTAATGGGGGGGTTCTATTTTTGATTTCGAGCCATTTAGGGGGGGTTCAATTAATGGGGGGTCAATTAATGGGGGGGTTCTATTTCCGACAATACGGTATTTAGGTTTTTACGGTATTTCTTCACATCACACCGTCCAAGGCCAATCCTCCACTCACCAAGGCAAAGAAAGCCGCGGTACTTGGTCTTGGTGGTTTGACTGTTGCCCAAAAATAAATAAAGTGCAGTTAATGTATGAGTCAAAAAGTGTACAAAACCACCCGGCTGTTTTGTACACTTGTTTACTAGTGAAAATACTAAAAAATTTAGTAGCAAACTCTAAAATTTAGTAGCTTCTGAAAAAATAGCTTAAAAATCTAGTAAATTTGGTTTAAAAAACCATGGCTGCGGCCCTGTTTACTTACAGTACGTGTTGCTGTGCCGCCACACACTCATAATGGCGCCGCCGACCCGTAAACGTTCGAAGCTGACGAAAATGAAGGCTGTCGCGGACCCGCAAATTGAAGCTGAAGTCGCGACCAACTCGGAATCAGTCGCAAAGGAAGAGGACAGCACCAGCTCGATATCCACGATCGAAATCGAAAATAAACCGACGCTTGCTGCAAATAGGAATCGACAGAAATCTCTCTACGAACAGATTCGAGATCAAAACATTGCAGCCAGAGACGAGTTTCTGCGCGAATTGGGCCTGAAAAAGGTGGCGGAATGGTGGTGACCTGTTTCGTAAACTTTACCAACTTTGGTTAACAGTGTAGTGGCTGGGGGGGGAGGTGGGGGGATCCCCCCTAAGGAGTAGGTACCTTGCAACCACCCCTTGGGGGGGAAGGGTAGGTACCTTGCAACCACGCCGGAGGGTACCTTGCAACCATCAATTTATGGTTTTTATAGGCAAAAATGGGTGTTTTTCGACCTCAAAACCCCAAAAATCGCGCGCTCCGCGCGCAAACCTCCATATAATAGGTATTTTGGGCAAATTTTCGGCCAAAATGCAAAAAAGTACCATTTTTTTGGCCAAATTTGCAGTATAATGCATGTAAAAAACACCTTTTTTTCGGACCTCAGGGGTACCTTGCAACCTCCTGGACGCTGGGTAGCAGTGTTGGAGGTGGGGGGGTTGGGGGGGGGGTAGCCCCCCCAGTACAGTAGGTATCCCCCCTCGCCTGGTACAGTAGGTATCCCCCCCGATGTTTGGCATGGTACAGTAGGTATCCCCCCGATTTTCACCCCGGTACAGTAGGTATCCCCCCCGATTTTGTCCCAAAAGTGCCAATTTTTGACCAAAATGGCCGAAATTAGTGCAAAATCAGTGTTTTTTACCTCAAATTACCCGAAATTCGCGCGCTACGCGCGCAAATACTACGTTTTCACACGATTCCACACATAATAAACACATAAAAAATTTTCACCCCAAAACCTAACCCCCCCCCCCAACCCCCCCCCCCAAACCCCCCCTAGGTACATAACCCCCCCAGGCCATCGGCTCTGGTACAGTAGGTATCCCCCCCTCTCCGAGCGCGGTACAGTAGGTATCCCCCCCTCCAGAGTACCTCCAACACTGCTGGGTAGGGGGGTACCTTGCAACCATCTGGATCCATCCCCCCCAAGGGTACCTTGCAACCAGGGTTGGGCAAAAAAAAAATTATTTTTTTTTTAAAAAAAATTTTTTTTTTTTTTTTTTTTAATAAAAAATTTTTTTTTTAAATTTTCGGGGGAACAAAATGTTCCAAAACGTCCAAAAATGGCCTTTTCGGGGGTAATTTTTTGTCATTTTTTCTCAAGGGTCGAAAAATTTTCTTCACAAAATCACCTTTGGGGCATGTATTTGGTACCTAAGATACCCCAAATGATGTTATTATACCTTCCCGTGATACACGGGACACAGTATGCAACGTACCTACATGGTTCTTCGATGTCATACCCCATCAGGTCGGTCATATACGACTGATTCAGCTACCCGACAAGTATTTCTGCAGCTTATATTCTCAATTCTGTGTGGTTTATGAGTGAATCTTGCTTATTTGGCCACAAACTGTTGTGTCCGATACCACAGAGCAGCAATCATAGGTCCATAACAAGCACAGACTGTTGGATCGCACCTAAATGACGTAAACACCCTTGATAAGTGATGCAAACCAAGTCACAAAAGTGACTTGTCAATTAAAGTTGCATTTTTTCGCGATTTTGCGCGTTTTTTGGGCAAATTTGGTAAAATTTCCCCGTATCTCAGACTTTTTAAAAAAAAATTTTTTTTTTAAAAAAATTTTTTTTTTTTAAAAAAAACTTGTTTAAAAAAAAATTTTTTTTTCCAACCCTGCTTGCAACCATTTGCCTGCCACTACACTGGTTAACAATAATGTGAAAGAATGTCGGCCACCAACTTATGTTGTCTTTATGTGGATGCTCTGCAGAACACAGTTATGCAGGCGATATCCGATCTGTCAGCGACGCTGGCTCCTCCGCCGAAACCTGCAACATTGAAACGACCGAAACTGAATCGTCCTGTTGTCGAGCCAGCCGAACGACGACGAAGCAGTCGAATTGCGCTGATGGCTGCAAATGATGAGAAACTCAGTGCTGAGGTGAGCGATCATTCAGGTTTGGTTTGTTTGTCCAAAAAGTTGCTCAATT
>JASAMV010009147.1:0-38280 GCA_030248065.1 Rhynchonema sp. JSB1_4
CCGGTGACTATAAAGGAACTCCCCGGGTTTCCTGTGACTTACGTATAAGTATGGTACATCAATATTGACATGTGTAAGTACACTTCTTACATGACTGTGAAACATCAACCAGCCATCCAGTCGGTGTCTTATCCGGTCAATACGCCTGGTTGGTGGCCCCTCCTCTACCAGTGGGACTGAGCGGAGGAACTTATGCTGTGCTTTGTGGCTTGGGATGCGAGTAAGAAAGCGCCGAAAAGTCCAACATGTCGAGTTTCATCAGTTTCCAGACGGGGTTCTTGCCCAAATGAATGAAATAGAGGTCTTCGTCCATTTGGTCCATGTCGCACCAGTTCTTGCGTTGCAACAGTCCACATGCGATCAACATACAGATGCCCACCGCCAGGAAGACCCAACCAGTGATTTGGAACTCGGATTGCTGCAAGAATAAAATAATGGTTGATTAACAATTATCTTTTGCTCTCCAAAGTTTTGGGTATTTGTCAAGCTGAAAAATCTCCTGCGGTAGGATTTGGACCTCAAAAAGTACTGTCTTCAAGACTGGTCGTCAAACCAAAGCAAGAATACAAATGAGCGCGAGAAGTAATGCATGTGATTTGACTACTACTTGATTTGGCCACAATACTATGTAATAAGCCCATTTTAGCCATGAACTGAGGGGTCGAACGACGGCATGTAATATGCGTTGGCCAGCTGTGAGACGATGAATTGCAAGTTCTTACGGAACCTCTTCGTACTCAGATTCCGTGATACTGACGATGTCCTGGTGCACCGCCTTCGCAATGAAGACAGACAAGCATATGCACATACACAGAGCGAAATGATGGTGTGTTGGTAGCAGCAACCTTAAACAAACCGAGTTATTCACTATCAAATAAAAATAATAATGGATGACGAAATGAACAGTATGGCGACACAAAAAACAGTCCAGCAACCGTCACCACTGTGGCCTTTGATGATGGACCGGTCTTACGTTGTTGCTCCAGCTGCTTACGTTCCTGAAACATCAGGAACAAGTCGTTGGTTTGTTGTCTTATCCAATGCCCTCAGTCCAACCACGTATAGTCCAGCCACGAACTCATGAGACGACTTATTTTGAAGTTGACATGAACGAATCCAATAATGTTCCGGTTCCACGTATTTCGAAAATGAAAGAAAGAGAAATGCGTGGATTTTTTAAAACACGCTCTCCACCTCGGTGCGTAAATTCCTTTTTGACTCCCAAAACATTTGTGTGCTGAACGATGTTGCTTGCTGTTCGCCTCAGCACGCAAGAAATTGAGGTCAGCCAGCTGGAACTTGTCATCATGTCTCTCGGCCCAATCTCTTTCTTTTGTTTGCGAAAACCCGTGCAACCGGGCCCATTTTAAAATCTGGCCAAGCAAGCTTTAAAAAGAGTCGAATCATGAGCACGTGGCTGGACTATATGTAAATAGGCAACACGATCAGATTGTCTATTTGAGGAGCAGGAATCGAACTGTATTTAAAACATCACTCAGGCATCTGGGCATACCAGCTCAATAGATTCGGGCATCGGGGTCCCCCTCGAACTTTTAGCTCCGTTAGGAGCTCATTTATGGTTCGAAACCAGTGGTAGACCGACCCTATGCATAGGTAACCGAATATGTGCTTCGAGCAAAATGGAGCAAGTTACCGGAATGTCCATGGAAACAGGTCGAATTTCAATTTGGTACGACTCCATGATAACTTCTTGGGAATGTGCCGATTTATGAATTCCAATTTTTTTCGGGTCACATCGTCTTGGCCATTCATTACGATACAGAATTCTCACTAACAAGCGAAAATGCTTATGTGATTTACGTCACTGCACTACGATTTATCGATTTTATCGAAAACCACCAAGAACACAAATGTTAATCCAATCCAACGCAGCCATGTGAATATGCTGATGCAAATGTTGCCTGTGGTTTTATGCAGCGTTCAGCTGCGCTCTATGCTGTTGCTGAGACTACTCTTTTTGTTGTACATATGTAGGTACCAATGTTCAAATTCGTGTTGTCGAAAACAAGTCTGCACGGGTGAAAATGAGCAGAGTTAGATATACAATACCCAGGTACAGGTACATACTCGTGTTATACTTTATTTTGGTCTTGGAAATGAAGGGACATTATAAATGTCAACCGGAACACACATTTGCAACGAGCGAAAGCCCACACTGTAGCCTCCAGCTTTTTGGCAGTGTTCTGGCAAAGCCTCGAAAACAAAAATGTTCCCAACGTATACGCACCTGCGGCGTGGCTGGCCCTGTCTTCATGGTCCTGAAACTTTCGCGTTCCTCAAACGAGCCCCGCTTAGGGACGACCACCACTTTCTGCACGGCGGGACTGCGCGCGCGTTTGAATGATGGCGGCTGATTTGCAGTACTCTCTCCAAGATGTAGGGTGTTCGGTTTGCTCGGGTTGGACTGTAGTGACGAGGGAGGGTCATTGTTGCTGGCGGTCACATGCCCCTGTCGTGTCAGATGGGCCCCGTTTGAGCCGCTGGCCCTGTAGTAGTCGTAGTTGACGTCGACACTCAATGGCTCCTCAATGCTCAACGCTGGGTTGGTGGTCATGATGAGTTTTGCAGGATTTTTTGCGCCCTCTGAATAAAATCAGATATGTGTAAAAATGTATAGGGTTTAGACTTTGTGAGCCGACATAAAGCTCTGCTTGTTTGTGGCACATGGGCATAAAACACTGCCCTTGGTGGCTTCTCCCCCACTGGACCACGATAATGCATATACAATGTATACCTAACTTCAAAAACGAAGAAAATGGTATCAACAATCTTGTATAGAGATTACGATCAAGCTATTCTGTGTATGTTCTATTTTTGCGATGGGATGATCAAAAGAAAAAAGCGCCAGAAATAAACGATGTAGAAAATTGACAATTCAGCTTTCTCTAAAAATATAGAAACTCATAAATTTAACAGAAAACATCAAATTCGTATCGTGGACGGATGCACAGCCTGTCTTCCCAATTCCAACGCAATTTTTTTCTTTTCATAATACTATTGCAGTGCAACACAATCAAAAATGTAAAAAAGGTACACACGCAGAGAAATTCTGATTCGGCTGTGTGTATGCTTTCCGCGCGCGCACAACCATAAAAATTGTGACAAAACATTGAATTTTCGCTGCAAAATAAAGGTGAAACCGAAAAATGCGAGCTGGTTTTGGATTGGTTGCAAGTTTTTTGTAAGACTACCTTTCCTGCACAAATTTGTGCTGCCTGCCTATGCTTATAGAAAACTGGTTTGAAATGATAGGAAAAAATAATATAAATTAACAGTGAGGCCTGCACCGACTGTGTAGCCTGGTTGTGGTTACCTGGCGTGGGTATGGTGCGCAAACTTTATAGCGCCGTACTGTGTAACCATCATCTCGTGCACTGTAAAACGCAAACAATATTTTTTTAACTGAGGTGCAAGGAATATAACCCACGGATGCTTGAAAACCTGAAAAACGTGAACATTTCTTCCAAGAAGAATAGGAAAGCTGTTCGCTTCGCATAAGTGTTCTATGTCGTGAGTAATCAGTATGCTGTAGCATGCGCAGTGTGGGTCGCCAACTTACATACATAGTATCACTGTGAGTGTGTCGTTTTATCAACAAATGTGAAAAATATGCAAATAGTGGGCGTTTTTTACAACGTTGGTATCACTTAAACGGACAGACAGGTAAAGCGTACATTGGGGGTACATTCATTACAAAATGTATACCTTAACTATTACCAATAGGCAATATTTTTTTTGCATGGCGCTTGTTTGTTAGCTGTGTACACAAAAGGGTCGCCCGTCCCCCAAGTCAGCTTGTGTTACACGCACCTATACCCATATTGGCTAGTTTCCCACGTTGAAAATGGGGAAAGCGTTGGAATAAAACAGAATCGGCCCAAATTGCTAGGTTCGGTGAAAGAAAACTGGTGTATACCTGTTGTATGTTTATGTATACATATATGCAATGTACAATATACAGTATCAGTTTTTGGTACACTACCTGCGTACAGCTGCTAACCGGTAGCTTCCAAGGGATACCATTGAAGCCGTCCTACTTCATCATCAACACAACGTATAATGAGGTGTGGCAACAAGAAGTCACCATTCTGCTTGCATTGCGGATAAAGCTGCGACAAAAGCACCGGGAATCGAAACACCGCTAACGTACAGCAAAACAAAAACTGTATGTAACGACCAGCGTTCATGCATTTGGTCTGTTTTTCTCATTGCCGTTTGAATTGGAGAACACCAGCTCAATAATGGTGCCATACCTGTTTTATTGTCCAAGAAATCGTAAGACGCACACAAGGGTGAACATGGGAGCAAACTTTTATGTAGTACCGTTGGTATAGCAAGAAAACAAAAACGTTCTTCTATTCGAACATGAGCTCCGTGCTTTTCGTGCGTCTGGGTTTCAGTGCACATTTACACAGGGGCCAGAGACAGTGTCTGAGGACGGACAGGCTCACCAGAATGATCATAATCGAGCAAAAACACACGATTATCATAACCAGTTTCTGGCCGATACTTGAGGTCTTATCGAACCAGAAATCAGGATTCAGAAAATTCGTTTCGCTGGTCTCGCTTTGCGCAACAATGCATTCTGGGCACGAGCTTTGATGCGTAGACCACACATCTGTGGCATGGGGCTGTTGGAACTTGGCGATCGTCATAAACTGAAATGGTTGTTCAATATTCAAAGTTGAATGAAATCAAAAAACTGGGAAGCACTGTGTCGTACATTGGCCAGTCGGCAGACAGGTTCAGCATAGTGACCAGCCACAATCAGACATACAGTACGTTGCGCGTGTATGGGCTGCGGGAGGCGCACAACACGCGTGACGTTGGGGGACAAGCGGTCAAAGTGCAGACTAAATTGGTATTCGGACTGTGGACCGTCTGCAAAGCCATCAAACAATAATAAAGTGGAATTTTTGGACTAGTGGTCAAAATATCAATTCTTTCCTTACTTTTAATCTCTCCATGAAGAGTTCCCTTGACCAGCGTGAACACCATTATCAACAATCGTTCAGTGTGTGCGTTCAGGATTATTTGAGCACCGAAATCGTCCAAATAGGACGCGTGCACCGCAAATGAAGGCAGATTGACCTAAAAGTTGGTATTGTAAGCAATCAAGCATCATAGCTGATATTTGGATTTTAAAAATTGTAAGACACGCTGTGAGAGTACATGGGCACCAACAGGTATGTATGTAATACCTTTGTTGTCAAGTGTTCTTTTCGTCAAAGGCCCATTATACAGGAAAGGAATAACCAAAGAATGTCCCTGGGTAAACCAACACTATCCAGTGCCAAGTCGACCTGCACCAAATGTTGTGTGTGTGGCGCGTGCAGCACGTGTATCTCGCTGTGCCCACCGTTTGTGCGCGTGACTGTAGCATTCTCATACCACCACGTTCTGCCATTCTGGCTGGCTGCTGGCAGCACAAAGTGGCTGGCCACTCTGCCATCTGCCAATTCAACTGCGTATTGTTCGGCCAGCCAGTTTTCGCGAAACATCTGTTCGGCACAGCTGACTGTCTGCACAACGTGTGCGTGCTGCATGCGAAGTGAGCCTTTGTGGATTGACCTGCAAATGAAGATGACAGTTTAGGGGTGTGACTGTGAAACATCATCGAGACAGGTTTGCCTGCGTTGCGGTGGTTGTGTGTTATACTTGACATGCGTCTTGGCAGCCCATTTTATCACTAATGCATCTAGCTGAGCGAAAACCAGGCAAAATCAACACAGAAAACTACAATACCCAAAAATGATCCGCATTCTAACCATTTGCCTTGATCATCCACCCTCAGCCACCCCAATTTGTCCATATTCGTCTCGTGTAGTCCATTCAGTCCTCCAGGTGCCTGTCTGAGTCTGAGTGTCGTGTCGTTGTCAAACGCGAAGTACCATCCTCTCAATATCGGTCTCGGTGTCACACCAGTGACTTGCACATAAGCATTGCCTGATTTTGAAGCTGAGCCAAAGTCCAGCTGCAAACGTTGTGCCGAGTTCAGAGCCAGACGCACACGTCTGGTCACGTGTTGTAGCGTGTAGTCGAGGGTTAGCACAAACTGGGGATAGCCCAGGTGATAGGCCCGAGCCTGGCTTCCTGTCAAGGGTCGGACCCTCACAGTACAACAGGTCACACAACGTGCGTAATGGAAAGTGGTGTAGGTGAGCGGTGCTGGAAAATAGTGGATTTTCAGAGTTGTTTTTCGTGTCTTGAAATTTTTGTTCACGGAACTTCTATAGTTCTGGTACGCACGGTCTAAATACAAAAATGAACTGAACTGAACTAGGGATACCCAATTTTTGTTCACCAGATGGAATGTTGTCTATACGAAGGCGTACAAACAGGAGTATGGGCACCAAAATGTTCTTCCTTATGAATTATTGGAAGATGCACTATACATTGCGGTTGATATTCGACTGTAACACAAAATGACATGAAATCTGTATCAGCTGTGTAAGCTACCGTTCCGGCAGTATACTCTAGCACGGGTAAACCTGTTGTATCGTGTCTCCTTTTGTGACAGGCCAATCCAAATCGATTGCTACAGTCACAAGTGCAAGTAGTGGCCAACAGAGGGATAGCAAAGCGGTAGCTCTCAATGACCGGGTACCAATGTTCGACGGAAACGTATTTGAGGTTTACGTGAACAGTTTCATTCAATGTTTCAGAGCCATTTTGAGGTGTCAAGCGAAATCGCAAACACGCTGTTTCGCCTGTGGACAGCTTGAAATGGATATTATTCTGTAGGGTTACGGTTGTCCAATCACGGTCAGAATTGGTCTGGGTTACGGTTCCAGTCAGGGGGATTAGCTGACTGCAATGTTTAGTGCTATTTGATACTTCGCTTATGAACGTTAGCAGAAATACCAGTGATAGAAGCATTCTGTTCCCTCGGAGTCTCAGAGCTTTGGTCTGCTGTACAGTAAAATTCCGAAAAGTTTCAAATGTTTCTTGACCAATTTCAATTTCGCCGGCCCAGAATGCGTTTATATAGCCAATTTCATAACAATGCCATTTATATCAATGACATGTGTGTATTCAATTACGCGAACTTATTTTCGCCAAATGAAGCGTTCAAAGTGGATGCGTCACGCGCGTGCGAGAACCAAATCGAGTTAGGGGTCTGTATATTTCTGTGTTTGCTGGTCAGTGCATCACATTGAAAGACATGCACAAGCACTTCTGAAGAACGTTGTGGTTAATGCAATTTCTTGAACTGACTTGAAACTAAAGCACCATGGTTGGGAGTGAAACATCAGCTATAGCTGTGTAATTCTGTATGCAACAATTTTAGCGCATTTTCAAAGGGTTATGTACATGGCAATTGATGGCCATCCACCATACAGGTCTCAAGTTCGAATTTTCTTTATTTCTCCAATGTGTGTGCATGGAGGTTACGAATACTGAGGTTGTGCGTTAAAAACAAATAAATAGAAAAATAATTAACGAAGCTTTCAAGCTCGAAAAGCCGCAAATATGCTACAAATAATCAGCGCATGTACATGTATAATAACCAGGGTTGGGCAAAAAACGTTTTTTTTAAAAAAATCGTTTTTTTTTAAAAAACGTTTTTTAAAAAAAACGTTTTTTTTAAAATGCCCAGATGACCAAAATATGCCCCCCAAAAAATTGGAAAACGTTCATGTTGGGAAGAAAACGTGGTTAAATGAAGTAATTCTATGTGTTCTGAGGCAAAATAAACGGGTTTCAACCCTTTTCTAGCGAGTTGTTAAGATCCCATATCAGACCCGCATCATGGGACCAACTTTGGCCGGGGTCATCACTGAAAGTCAAACTCCGTATATCGACGTATCTCAACAAAGTAAAAATTGGTCGAAAATTTTTTGAAAAAAAAATGGTACAAAAAATTGATTTTCCTTGATAATCAGGGTACTTTCCCTGAAAAATCAGGGAAAATCAAGGAAATTCAGGATTTAAAAAAAACGAAAAACGACCCAGGCGTTTTTTTTGAAAAAAAAACGTCGTTTTTTTTAAGAAAAAACGCCGTCGTTTTTTTTGCCCAACCCTGACAATAACATCACCATCAACTCAAATTTGAAAGGCAAAAAACTGAGGATCAGACCAAGGTGCCTCCGCCATTGCGACATTCTTCCAGCGGCGTTCCTTGTTCAACCTGAACAAGGAAAAGTTGACATTTTCCTCATTACTTTTAGCCTAAACCACAAATCTTGCATGTTCAACGCAATCTAGGTACATCTCCGTCACTGACACATTTTCTGCCGATCTGCCGCACCACGACAGACTTCTGGTGTATGGCTCTTGAAACGCATGCAGATCCATCACTTTGTATACGTACTTGTCTATTTTATAGTTACATGATCGGGAACTGGCATTTTCGGTCAGTGTGAGGAGGTAATGTACCGGCAACCGAGTTTCATTGACATCACAATCACTATAAAGTGACAGCACTGTACCTGTACCATGGTGGTCATTGGAATCTGCTGTCGATAGTTGACAGTGCTTCTGTTGATGACACGCTTGACATCAGTGGCATTGTTGGGGTGCAACAGTCCGGTCACCTCGCCATCTATGGCTGATTGATCACGTGACGCGACGTTGTTCATATCGTGCACCATCATCGTGGCGTACTTGGCCGTACGACGCACAGCCGCGTGGGGGCATCTGACATTCAATGACGATACAATGAGCGATGTCAAAGTTGGAGATCGGACCGGGTCGAAGCTGACTTGCCTTTGGTCACGAGTGATTCTTGAATTTAAGATTAATATGAAGTTTACTGGAGCCACTAATTTCGTCCATCCGAAAAGTTTACTCGTTTTAGGTCGGGGAACCTCTTTTAGGCTGTGTCAAAATTAGTGGCACCATTCGTAACATCCTTAATTCAAAAAAGTCAGGTGACCAATACACGACCGGTACAATCCGATCCGATCACCAAACTTATCGCTCAAGAATTTTCACGAATTATCATGAATGTGTTAGTGTCTGCCATTAACACTCTTCGTTCATGCCCAGGTAATGCACCTAGCAGCGGATTTGTGGACCAAACTGTGCGCAATAGATAAAAAATTTAGTCCACTCTCTCTCTCTTTTCATAAATGTGTAATGAAATGAGCAAACTCACTTGATTGATTTTGCGCACGTGCTGAACTGAGAGAACTGGCGTGGAATCTCTCTGTTTTGAATGAGTCCTGCGTGAAGAAAAAACATAAAAACTACAACAACAAAATGTTTAAGCATTTTTTTCAATGAAATGTATGACGAACGTGGACAGAACGCGGCAGCCATCTGCCACATGGCATACTGTAGTTCGAGCAGTCGTAACGCATAAATGACAGCATTGATTGTCAGTTTGACGCAAATCAGGATGATGCACGCAAAGTTGACCAGAATTACGGTGCGAGCGCGCGCGAAGATTTGAATGTAGCACTGGGCGACGTAGATTGTGATTGACGGTAACCAGCACACGGTCAGCGTACCGACAATGAACAGCATGGTCCAGACAAGACGTGCGTCGAACTGCGAACGGCGCACAGACATCGACTTTTGAAGCACCTGTGAAACATCACAACGGGTTGGGTCACTCATAGTACTTGGAATGGATCCCGTGGTGCTCGACATCCAGGTACGATTAGGGTCGGCAGAAAGCGTTGTGAGATTGCTCGAAAATCTATCACTTACACAGGTATACCTGCAATGAACTACAGTACTTGAAGAATCACTGGAGACACCAAGGGCTTTTATGCTGGTCTAAATTAGTGCTGCAATGCAATCGCAAAATACGCGAGTCATACAAAATTGGCGAGGGTGAAAAAGGCCCATTGCAGCCGCTCCACGTATACGCTCGACAAAGTCATAGGGCATCCACAACCCAAACCCACCTCATCTTTCTGCCGTTTCCTCAATTGATGTATCACGCCGGCGTAGAAGACAGCCGTGAGTAGAATCGGTGAAATGAAGATCATTAGAATGCTCAGCCGATAGTTGACTTTGTCCATGAACATTTGTGAACAAATTGTGGTGCTGGGTTGTTGCCATTGGGTTTGGAGGCAGAAGAACACAATGGCCAACAGCATCGGGACCAGCCACAGCAGCACGATCACGAAATTGGCGCGACCTGACGACCGCGTGTTGGTTTTTAGGAAAGGACATTATGGACATGTACAGTCATACATTAGATGAGCGTGTGCCGTGCCTGTGTGTGACTTGGTGGCAGACTTTGTCAGTCATGGTCATCCTTGTACAGGGCTCGGTGGTCTAACTGGGATTGCAAACTCAGTGCGTTCAAAAACGCATTGCAAACTGGAGACAAACAAGAGCGAAGTGTTGTTTCTCTTGTATCGAAACGTACGAACACCGGCGGATATTACAGTGGTCAACTTTCGCTGTCAACTCAAGCAGCCCTAAATGAGAGCGAGACATTGTACACACCTAGATCGGAGTTGACGACAATAGTTGACGACAGTACTATAAGCCCATTATTTTTCCCATGTCTATACCTGGAGTCAACACACGTCTAACAGCGAGAGGGTACATGGTGCCAAATAGATGATTGAGTCCAATGGCCATGACGTGCATCATACACGACACCATGCCTCCGACACGTAGGGCCTCCAGCAGAAGCATCAGGCAGGGCGAACCACGGTAGGATGAGTCGCGCACCTGACAATTGATACAGCGTAGCGGCAGCGTAAAACGCTTCCAGAAAAAATTGACAGAAAATCGGCTTTGGCAAAAACACAGTCCCCCGGGCCCATCTACATAAGCGGAAAGCGGAGTTGTTTCCGCTTACAAGATGGTGTGTCTACATGGGAAACTCCGGTGATTCCACTTGTCACTAAGGGTGTCACGAAATGCTACCGGCACCGATATCCCCAAGCCCAATGATTCAAACATGAGTTGTGCAGGCTGTTTTTGGTTGCCCGTTTCGACCTGCTTTCGCCAGGTCATCGTCAGTATGAATGCACCCGATGGCCACGTGAGCTCCCAGAACACCAGCTGTTTTCATGCTCGCGTAAAACCTCACTGCTCACAAGGTCGTAAACAGCAAAAGAAACAAATCTCACCCACCGCCATGTGCGTCATCCAAAGACTGCCGTATGACAAACTGAGTGTTGTGACTGCACATGTGACAGCATCGATGCCAGCCAGACTGAGGCACAATCTGAAGGGAATTTGGTCTGATTTATGTAGGCCTTTATATCTGGCGAACCTAGAATTTCAGGGTCGTTGACAGTCGAACCTGAGATTGACGCTGACCGGTTTTGGCAGCCACTTGGATGCGACCAGTACATAGCCGTTGGCCACACAACCCACGGACGCAATACCGCACACGATCGGCACCAGGATCCAGTACAGCTGAAATGACAAAGGAAAGTGGAAAATTTATATTTGGTCGCCACTTCATGGACTTGTACTATAGTCGGATAAAACATTTTACTTTCAGTCTGGTGGCAGGTCCGAAGTCGCGCGCATCCGTGAAATTCAGGGCGATGCAAAACTCATCGTTTGTTGAGTTCATCTCCCTGTTATACCACTGTTTACCGCTATTTTATTTGAATTAATTTCCACAGTTCAACTTTCACACTTCCTGGTGTCCATACCGACGCAGTGGAAGTGAAGCATCATGGCGTGCTTGCAAATCTGAAAATCAGCTGATTGTTTTTGATCTTAGTCAGTCGGAAAATGACTTTATGAGCGATTACTCAGCTCAGCACAACCTTCAGCAACGACCTGGCCGAGTTTATGATTAATTGATGACGTCCCTGGCTCTAGAGATGACCAGCATATGATTTAAAAAACATTGAGCGTTGCACGTTTTTTTCAATCAACTTATGGCTCTGCGGCCCACAGCTGCTGTCACGCAATTGCCACGAGGGAGATAAACGCAAAGGTTGTACATATTGTTATTTTTCAACGAAAGCGTGCATCACTCACGTTTTATAACTGGCTGTCTCCAAGTCTTGGATTGTTATCGACCAAAAAGCTCGCCGGCGGAAAGACACTAGATGAAACGAGCACTTATACCAAATCACAAAGAGCGGCAGATTTTAGTCAAATAGACCGTTTGCTTTTTGGCACGGGGAATCCTTTAAGTCAGCGTGCTATATATTACTCGCTTAAATATGCACTTAAATGAAGAAATAGGCTAATTCCTGGCGGCGTTTGACGGGGAGAGACAGGGATGGTTAACTGAGAGCAGCTGCAGATAATGGGAACAGAAAAAAAACATAAATTTGAATCAGGTGTGCCGAAATGAGTCACCAAAAATTATTCGCGTGCAACGAGACAGAGACACAGCTTCTTAAATTAGGGCGTACTGTATCGTACATAGGTACATATCATAATTATTATGTGGGTTGCAAGTACCTATTTTCAATGTTTGCACACTGAATAACATCGCTTGTGAGCACCGCTGTTGCCAAGGTATGGGCACACTAATGCTATACGTATAGTTGACAGAATTACCAAAGAACATTGCAATCTTCGGATGCGGAGTGCATATCGCCTACACACACAATGAACGTCACTACCTCATGCCAGTTTCAGGGGTCCATGACCGTAAACATCTGTGATTTGATTAGCCCCTACACAAAACTTCCTTGTTCCCACAGACATCCATCCTTGGTTAACGCAGCTCCAGTGTCTTACCTTCAAAAGGATTCAAAACTGGACCTGGTATGTAATTAAGGACGACTTATACCAGTGTAGTCTACCCATGTGCCATACTCCGTGTTACGCAGCGAGTGTTTTGTGTCATCAGCGCATTCGTCGCAATATCCAATCAAGAGTTTTAATCTTCACGCTCAAGAGCTGCTCTTCGTCCCGCTCTGATGCCCAGGTGCATTAGCACGAAATACGCACAGATGCCAAGATGCGGACAATAGAATTAGCCATCAACAGATATGATCTCCAGAGCAGGTTGCAAAGTTACTCAGGCAAATATTGGTTAATTAGTGTTTTTGAATTTGATATACAAGTTGCTGCGACGGTGACTTAAGGTATTATGTATGGGCTTTGAAAATGAGCAATGACGACAACGACCATGCAATCGTGGACTTGCTGAGGTTACTGTAGACGGCCGATATTTTGAATAACCGCCCAGTGTGCTAATCAACTTTATTTCTTCCTTGCGCACGTAGTACACCCAGTATGACAGCTGGGCTACTCACAGAGTATGAGGCTGAGTAGGCTGACGCAAAGCCGTAAAACTATCATTTTCCCAGAGACCGAGAGATAAAAATTTGGAGGAATAAAAAACACGACCGGTTGAGCCCATTGATATATCGGGCGCTCAGACGAGGAGCCGCTAAACAAACTTCGGTCGTTTTTCGTTTAGAAAATGTTGCAAGTCTGCTTCAAGTGAGCGCTTGTTAGACCATCTAAGGTGTTAAAGTTGAGTTGGGTCCAGAGAGAGTCTTCAGTGTCAGCCAGAAGCTCCTTAGATCGAACCGCAGCGTGGTAATGGATTTGGGTTTTTCTTGACGCCATTTTTTTGCTGCAGTAAAAAAGGCGTGCGAGGCCCAAAATGGCGCTTTCTTTTGGCGTCTTCATCCATCAGTCTAACCACAATTTCACAAGACCAGGAACGGGGCACAAAACGAATTATGTGTGTGAACACCGTTCCCAATCCGATGTCTGGCCTTTGAATCATACTCGACGCTCCTTTGCACTCGCTATTTGTTCGCTGAGATTCAAATATTTATCTGTGCGGTTTTGCCAAGTGTTATCACGCGATGGCATGAGTTGCGAAAGAACGGTTTTTATGTTCTTGTCTCCAGTTGTCGAATAATTATACATATGCAATAGTGGTGGGATGGATGGACTGTGCTGTGATGTTGCAAGCTGAGTAGGGGACCGTTTCCCCCCGGGTGCCTATTAAAAATATTTATTCCTTCCCGTCCGTTTGCAGTAGCGTATCCAGCTTTTGGCTAAAGGGGGCCAAATCTCAAGTCATTTTTATCTATAGCGCTTGTCTGACTTTTCAGAAATTGCTTTCATTTTGTGCTTGTTTAAAATTCGGAGCTTTTGAAACCGGAAAGCACATGCAGTACAATGTGGCTACACTCAGAATAATTTTGGCGTTTTTGCATGGGCGGTCCCTAAAGTTTAATCAACACTGTAGTGTATCAGGCGTGCAAAGAGCGCGAGTTTTGAACCTTTGAAGCGTGTCGGGTTGAAAATCCTGGCAGTCAAAGGGGTCTTTTTTCCTTATGCCATAATGATGACAGCCCTTCAGGGGTTAAATTGAGTAAGAGGTGGCATGGCCCCCAGTGCCATCACGATTACAATTGCACCCTTTCACACGGCCATAGCGACCTTGGTACCCACGTTACCCATGTAACCCATGTTACCCACCATGCAAAAGATAGGAGGCAGATTTTCCAAAAAAGCGGAAATAAGATTTGGAATTACAGGGTGTCAACTAAATTTGTCCACGTGTGTTCGGGATTGGCATAAAGCACTTTTTTTGGCTGCGGCTGCCTCACATATCTGCCTTTTGCTGGCTGTGGGTACCCAGGTCGCAGTTTTGGAATTTCTGCTTTTCCCATGTATAAGAATTCGCGCGCGCGCGAATTCTCCTACTTTTGGGTACCCTGGGTACCCAATTGAAACTAAATTTGTATTTGCATGCACATCTTGCCTGCACGCGCATTGGCTTGTTGGCTTGTGCATGCAGCATGCACGCGCATGCCTGCGCGTTCTGTGTTGTGTGTTGCCTGTGTTGCGTTGGGTGGCCCAGTTCTAGGTGCGCCACTACGGTCTCACGGTTGTCGGGGTGTCTTATTGGTGTTGGGGTGCTAATCTAAAATGTGTGTATGTGTCAAATGAATAGTGGTGTTTTTCTAATTGTGTTTTTCCAATTGACTTTTTCAAACACGTTTCGACGACATGTATGGCTGCATGTTGTTATTATTCAAACTATCATGACTGCACTAAGCCCGCGGCGTGATACGGCGTTACAGTGTTCGGAAATGTTGTTTTTCTGACTATCATTTTCACACTTACGCCGTAGTCGGCATGCACGTGCATGCAAGCGCATGCGCATTTCGACCTGAGTACCCAGGGTTCCCACGCTTTTTTCGCGAACATTTCGACCTGGGTACCCAGGGTACCCAGGCTTGTGGCGCAGACCCTGTGGCTGGGTAACATGGGTAACGTGGGTTCCCAGGTCGAAAAGGCCTTCACGCGCGCTGCACTTGGCTCAGATCAGCACAATTAAAAGCGAAAGAAGAAAACATGAAGAAACAGCCACCGAAATCCTTGCGGGAAAATTTCACAGCAAGGTGCCCCAGGGTAGATCTGTCTGTTGGCACTTATAGGTACCTAAACAAGTCCATTGTGGTAGCCAATATACGGTATTGTTAGAAACGTGGCCGAAGCGACACGCTACTGGAACAAAAATTATGGCTCCTGCGGGCTGCACAAGTTGGCAACGAAACTATACAAGCACGACTGCAAGAGTAGACAGTGGCAAAAAACCATTTCCTCGAGATGTTTTTGCGGCTGAAACCGTATTGAAATAGCACACAAATCCTTTACTCTACCATAAAAACTCAAGTTTGTTGTTTGTTGGTGGTTGCGCAAAACAATAAGTTACTGCTGGCACAGGCAAAGATGCAGCACAAGTCAGATGTAATAACAAATTATGCGCCATTCAAAATCAAGCACTACCTACCCAGTTGTGTTTTGTTTTATTTTGCGAGCCCAAGCCGTACATCACGCACGCGACTAAATGTCGGCTGAAAGAAAAGCAGATAAAATTAATGAATCGAACAGATCAGCGCTCTAAGATTTATAGCGTCATTTTCATGGTGTTGAGCGCGCACACTTGGAAAACCAATGGGTATAATTATTTGTGACCGCGGGTGCAGTTTCTTTTTACCAGAACACATTCAAAAACCTTGAGATTTTCGTTGGCTGTCATTGTCAACTTCAAAGCTTGGGGCACTATCGCATAAGCAAACGCATTACCGACGACGTATAATTAGCTCATAAACGTCGACATAATGGAATTGCACCTGTCTGGAATGAAAATCAGTCCTTCAAATTCGCAAAAGTGCTTTTTCAGCTGCTGGCTTATCCCAGGAGGCAAATACATGTACATATTCTAGAATAGCGAATGTACACTATGTACATGTATACGTATATTATGGACACAAGGCAAGGCATTACTTTGATCTGGTATGTATGTACAGGGCGACTCAACAAAGACTAAAACCTTTTTTTGAGGAGAGGTCGGATCTCCGGCAGCAGTGGGTGTGAATGTTGACAGACGTGTTGCAAGAAACAATACCAGATCTTTCGGGCGTTCAAATACTCTGAGGAGCAGCTTTTGCCTCCGATAACAACAGAGGTGTAACAACCTCATCAAAAAAAGCGATTACATTTTTTGTCTTGTCACCCTAACAGTATATGTACATCACATAACGTACTGAGGGCAGTAATAATGGTTTGTTTCGCTCTGGTTTCGCAGACAGACCGAGGCGCCAGAGCTCGTCAGTGCGAATGCCTCTGGCAAATTTGGTAGGTCCAAAAAGCCCCCACCAGTAGATCTTATTGGTGGGCTCTATAACTGCGTACAAACTCTGGGTTTTCGTCATATCTGTGCACAGCGAGGGAGAGCCACCACAAGCAGTGCAGACAGTGAAGTAACAATATACTGAATGCAGCAATATTTGGTCTGTTTCGCCCTGTTTTCGCAGACAGACCGAGGCGCCAGGCAACCGACATACAAACTTCTGACAGCATCATAGGCTTCCTTATGGGCGAGGTACGGTCAAGGTGGCGTGGTCATGCATGAGTGTACACACACATTTGCACAGTACTTCTTCAAGAAACCGTTGATACTCGAAGACAAACGGACTCCCTGTTTCGATTGCAAAGATCGCGTCGGGGAACACAAAAATAAAGTATAACGGCATGCAAACGTTAGAGTCACATGAATAAAATACGGTGAAAGGGAGAAGGATATATTTGGAACGGCCATCAAACATAATGCTCCCCATGGAGATAAAAAGCGAATACAACTTTTTTCTTGTCAACGCACAAAGTCACTAAGTTATCGCGCGCATGCGGTTTTCGTCGCAATGTCGCAGGAAGACTGTCATGCGCAAACCTCAAAAAACTCCGGCATGTGGAAGGAGGCAAGAGCCGAAGAACAGCGGCCATAAACGTTACAGCCGCATGACATCGAGCTCAAATGGGGGTCAGGCTGTCTCTTTGGAAACAACCGCGGCTGAAGAAAAATGGCCGCAGTTTTTACTTACATTAAAGGTCGGTTTATACTTTGACTGCCTGGCAGCAGCAGTCAGAAATTTGTGACTGCCCGTTCGGTCAGCTTACTAACAAAGCAAAATCAGTAGACGGCAGGCAGACGGTCAATGAACAGAGTGGAACAGGCAATCACCGCAAGCAATCACTGCCTTGCCGGGCACTTCTGCGTTGTAGTGACTTCTCCGGATTTTGACTTCTACTTCCCGGAAGTCAGAAGTATAAATCGACCTTAAAATGTGTACCATAGTTCCTAAATATAGTTGAGTCCATCAATGTAGCTGAGAACGTGGTTCAACAACCACAGAAGCATGATGGCGAAGCGTCAGACTAATTGGCTAGTTTAGACAGGTCATTTGTCGCTCAACGAGAAAGTTCCAGAACAGCGCAGTCAAAAAAACGTTCCAAAAATTACCATCCGAATAATCAGAAAAGCGCAGTTTACCGGAAGCAGCGAAACGGAGCGATTCTGCATAACGGGTGAAATCCTGAGAAAGCGGTCGGTCGGCAGAATTTGTGTGCCGCGCAGGCGACTGCGGAATTGAAGTGAATTTCTTGACACATTGACGGGGGAGCAGTTGCGAGACAGTCGAACCATACAATGACATGTACAAATGTCATGGGTAAGCTAAGAGAATCTAGTTACCCTGGTTGCTGAAAACATGAACTTGACGTGCCACTTGAACAAAAGCCAGTTGATACTCGACGTAATGAAAGTCGTCATAGATGCTTTATTCTTGATCAGCCACCGTTATCTGAAATGTGGCTTCTGCGAGAGATCGCTTATCTCCTGGACATTGTCTGGTTTGAGAATTATTGGTATACATAATTAAGCAGTGGCAGTCCAGTTTTTGGTCAAGAGAGGCTGGCCATAAGTCGTTTTTGTGTAGTGCCTGTTTCATTTTTGAAAAGCCATGTGTATCCAGTGCTTACTGGAAATTTGTCGACTTTGAACCGAAAAAATCGTGGCTCTACTCGTGCGAAAATTTCATGCTCGACCGCTAACAATGCCAGTGCATTTGACGCGCGTATTTCAGACCATCTGAAGAGGGTAAGAGTAAAAATTCTGCTATTTACAAGGTGGTCTTCTTTCTCTATTTCTCTCCATGAACTGTGCCGCGTCCATGGCTATTTGGAGCAAAGGGGGTGGCCCCTGTTGCCCTTTCCCATGGATCCGCCATTGCAATTCAGGTCATATATGTCTCCATGAAAAAGCCAGCCTGATCTGCGCAGTACAGCACGGCATAAGTCTGATTTTGCTTGGTCTTCACTTTCTCCCAATTCCTGGCCTGCGCGAATCCCGGAAGCGCATCCAAAACGCACCATTTCCGTGGGTCAGGTTCGTTTTACATTAGGCATAAGCTTTCAGCTTGGCCTGAAAGGTTGTATACTTGCATATACAGTAGCTGGAAATTGGGGGAGGGGCACCATGACATGACACTCAGTACCCGTCGCACTTTTTAAGTGTCGCTATGTGTATATGGTCAATAAGTCTTGGTTTCCGGGGCTAAGAAAGATCCAAGGGTGTGGATTTCTGTGATCGCGTGCGAAACCTGCCTGGTCAGGTGTTGAATTTCACATCAGCCCATGTCCACTAATGCATTCACTTGTTTTCTCTTTTACTTGTGTAAATCTAGGAATATTTCAAAACTTTCCTCATAAGAATTGCATATGTACCCAGCATGGTGATTATTATTATACCATAAATTGAGTTTATCATGCAGGCGGAACGCGTCACGGAACGGATTTTCTTCACACACGAATAAGATCGGCGATGCCCTGCGTGCTGTGAGGGGGCGGCGACAAAAACATACAAGGCATACACACGCACTCACTTGGAATTAATTAATTGGACATTCACACACAAGAATACTGTAAATCCATCTCGCAGAACATGCAGTAACTACAGTATGCTCTAAGTACACGTTGATGACAACGGGTTGGTTCGTAATAGGCCCAACTACGGCATGGCTGTTTTGTTGCATAGGAACTGGTTCATGTCGCAATGTTCTCTTCACGACTGATTCAGCAGTATACTGTATGTGCCTTGGCCGGCTTCACAGAGGTGTACCATGTACCACCATTCCTGGCTTGGTTGCGTGGCCATTTTTACGTGGTTAGTGCGGCGTAAATCCAGGTCGGCGTCAGGTATGACTTTGACTTTGGCATCAAAATGTTTTTATAGCACTTCTTGGTGAAACCTCGTCCAGCTGGCCATGTCTGTCTGTGAATAACACGCGAGTCAAACCAAAACCGCCATCCCCCTCCCCCCTCGCAATCCAGGATACCGGCAAAGTGCATACCGGCCAATGTTTTTCTGGCTTGAACTTGTAAAAATA
Organism: Rhynchonema sp. JSB1_4; assembly: GCA_030248065.1. Classification (NCBI taxonomy): domain Eukaryota; kingdom Metazoa; phylum Nematoda; class Chromadorea; order Monhysterida; family Xyalidae; genus Rhynchonema; species Rhynchonema sp. JSB1_4. The sequence goes on from JASAMV010009147.1 coordinate 19,611, forward strand.
TATTTGTCACAAACCCCCAAACAGATTTATAACATGAAGATAAGCATAAAAATGGTGAAGCATGTAACGTGAGTCGAGTGTGTTGTGCGCACTTTCGTCAATTCATCAATAGTTGAAATTTGTCAGTATTAGTTCGGGTCAAATGTTTCATTTTTTTGGCATAAAAGCACCTTGATGCCAACTCCGGATCTAAAAATTGAAGCAGCTTTAGTTCCGTTTTTGGATTGCAGTGTCCATAGTGACTGCCGTATTTCCAGCCTTTTTTGTCTGCATAATTCCCATTCGATATTTGTTACAGCCTTAAGGGGGGCGCGACATTATAGATTTTGGAGTGACACACACCAATATTACTGCAGAAATGACAAGAATACATCTGAAGTCACATGTTTTGAAAAGACAATGAAGTCGAACTTCGAAGATTTCATTCAGAAATTCACCTCCGAATGTCGATTGCAAGAAACAAAGTTCAATCTGCTGTATTCGCTCGGTTCCCTGAAAATCAGGCATCGAGCTCAAGAAATGAAACAAGAAAATGTTCCACAGACGAGTTCCAACGACGACCGTATGAATCGGCAAGCGCATGCTTCTAAAGAGGTACAATTTTATAACACGGGGGAATTTTCGTTTGGGCCATACTGTGAGATAGACATGAAGCACTGGTTTCAACCGGCGTAAAAGCTTTTCCCCTACGTCTAGCGAGCATCTTTCACGCTGGTCAAAATTAGTGGTTCAAGTCTAATTCACAGTGTGGCCCAAACAGAAATTTCCAGCGTTATAAAATTGTACCTGTTTAGAACCATGTGCTTCGCCCTAAACATTTTCTTGTTTCATTTTTTGAGCTCGATGCCTGTTTTTCAGGGAGCCGAGCGATTACATTACAGCAGATTGAACTTTGTTCCTTGCAGTCGACATTCGGAGCTGAATTTCTGAATGAAATCTTCGAAGTTCGACTTCATTGTCTTTTCAAACGTGTGTCTTCAGATGTCTTCTTGTCATTTCTGCAGTAATATTGGTGTGTGTCACTCCAAAAATGTATAATGTGGGACCCCCTTTAAAGAGCGTGTGGCGGATAAAACAGCTGGTAAACACAGCCGATAACAGCAGTGAAAAAACAGCGGATGTGAAACAGCACTGGATTCCGTAACACGAATCTGACACAACTAGGGAGCGGCTAAGTTAAACGCGGGTTATCTAAAAAAACTAAGCTTACCGGAGTTTTCCACTTAAAGCCCCGGGGGCTCTGAACGAAAATTGGTGAGAAGTGGCGGGAAATAAAAATTCAGAAATAAAAAAATAAAAATTAGACCCCGCGGGGGCTTTAACTTGAAAATTTTACACTTACAATAGAGCCCCCAAGGGCTCTATTCAGGCGGGTTACCCGCTGCCCGCTGTTTTTCCACCGCTGTTTTTTCCCTGGCCCCTAAAAAGTAGGGTGAAAGTTCGGTTTTTATCTTTAGCAAACCATAGCAAACGACGGTCGCACTTCCTGTTCCTCCGGTTTAAAGTAATCAGCCAAAATGAGAAATGCCTGTTAGACTCAGCCGTTTATTAGCATTCAGCCGTCTACCGTAAGCCTGCTAGCACTTCAGCATGGTTCGATGCAGATAAGCAGTGGTCACGCGGTCTCCCATGACGTAATGATGGGACGTAAGCCCCTTAGCCGGCCGATACTGAGGGTTGGCACTTTTCGAGATTGTTTTAGAGACGCAGACTAACGTTGGACCTCAATACACCCAAGGTACGGGTATATTTCGGGCACTTGCGGTACAATACGCCGCATGCAATTAGTTCCCGGAAGCAAGGTGTTTTTAGGTGCCATACTGCTCCAGCTGAGCGAACAGGACGACCTACTGTAGTGCCACCCACATTCAAAGTTTGAGGGTGCGTGCTTGATACCCTTTTGTTGTTGCACAATTTGCCCCAGAACTGTCCGGAACCCACTTTGTGTGTGAGCCGCTGGTGAAAAGATGTGCTCCCATAGGTACATTACGTGGGTGGTGTTTTGCATACATACAGCTGCGTAACCTTATTTAGTCGCGGTCGAAGTGACAGCCGCAAACAGGCCGCATTTTTATCACCACAGAGGTCTGGTACATACCTGTTTAGATGCCATAATTGTTGGATTCAAACTCATAGTTTTTTTTAGGAAAACACGGTTTTCACTTTGACAGTTCCTAATATCTGGGATGTTTCACACACACACAAATACACATTAGAGGCACACGTAACACAGGGGTTCTTTTGCGCAACACGTGTTTTCTCGGTGTGTGTTTATTGCGCGGGATTTGAAAGCATCGGCGCAATGTACCTACTGTACAATGTACTTTCTGATGCACCTCGCTTGATTTTGTGTTTATAATATTCTGCTCCAACACCATGTCAAAACGAAACCAAGACCAAGGGAGACAACATGTACAGTAATCAGCCTCAACGTGTTATCATCACCACTACTTCCAGAAAGTGTACCCGATAGCGGAATGAGCCCAAAGTGATGCCATATTATGAGGAGACATACGCTTTGGGCATAATTCTGCTGCTAGTTTGGCTGGCTGTCATACTGTTCATCACAAGGGATTACTTTTGTCCGAAGTGCTTCGGTTAGTTGATCTATATTTTTTCGCCCGTTCGAAACTTTTTTGGTTGTATTGTATATTATGTGGATGTGTTTGTGACTGTGTAACACGAACACGGTGCTTTGTGTTTGTGACTTCTGTGATACTGTAACCTTCCTGGTATGATCCTCTGCGCGTGGCTAACAAGCATGGTGTCCGTTAGCACTACAAGCACACCCAGTGCTGTGTTCCGGTGTGAAGACACGAGTGAAGCAGGGGGTCACAAAAACGTAGTATTTCTTTTTAAAAAAATGTTGCTCCTGTCCTTCGCACACAGGTCGCGATCGCGCGCCACAGATCCAGAAACCGATTGGTGCGCACGCGGGTCTGACGGGTGTGTCGGCGACGTGCCCGTCGATTGATGACGACAAACTGTGCACGCCTGACGAAATGGGCAGTGCGTTTACGAATGGGTCGTTGTCGGTGCTTGGGGTACAGGACATCGCACAGGAACGGGTGGGTGCTACGGTAGGACGGGTTACGGTAGGACGGGTACGTTACAGCTTACGGCGGCGCCTGCGGAAAAACGTGCTTCCGGTACGCTAAGACTGTACTCAGAAAACACAACGTCAAAGCTATGTACCACAGCAGGATTAGGATACTGTATGAGAAGTACGGCTGTAACGTGTTTGAGAATAAGTAATTTCACCCATGCGGCATCCACGTTTACTCGTGTGTACCTGCCGTCCGATTTGGCTGGTTAAGCAGTGTTTGGCCCGTCTTTAGAGTCACAGGCAATCGGGTTGCTGGCACCTCGTGCCTTCACTTTTATTACCTTCGTTTGTCGCAGAAATGCGAGCCTCAATATCTCCGGCAACTATATTGGAATGAAGCGGAGTCGCCCCAGGTGTGTGTGGGTGTTGCGTGAAGTTCAGTTGTCCCCCACCCCATATTATCCCTGGCTAATACTGTGTGAAACATCAGCCAACCCCTCTCGCTTTGCAGTCATCGAGTTCGTTGTCAATGTCGGCCAAAGCCCATCACCTATCGGGCAGTGCGGCAGCAGCGGTGCAGAAGTATCTGAACGCCAAACAACCACAACAACAATCGCTGACGGCCGTCAACTCAAACAGACCGCCGTCGGATGCGGATCTCGAAACGGGTTGTGGCACCAGTGTTTGATACAATTTGGAAACTGTTTCTTCAGTTGTCAAGTTCTTGCCGCCACACAGAATTTGTGAAATTTGCCACATATGTACGTATTATACACGGTGTTGCAAAAGTATAACCTTGACGTGCAGTGGCTGACCAGTGAGTACACAGTCCTCGGACGGAGCCGAACGAAGCCGTGTAGCGAGCTGTTTTCGGTGCAAAAGCAGCGAGTTTTTCATTATTTCTAAGAGAAGAGTCCACAGGACAATGTTAATAACACCCCCATTCACGGTAAAATGGTTCACTGGTATAATACTGGTCAACGATTAAGCATGCATACTGCATGCGTCTTACGAATTTACAAAGATATGTATGTATGTAGTTGTCAAACAACAAATAAAATACCCCATTCTTGCAACACCATGTATAGCCGCATCAGTGTTTTTATTCTAATCGAGCAATGTAACATATCGTCAATTATGTATGTGGTCCTGTCAAACGCTGGGTTTTTGTACATTTTTTGTGTTTTCCATGGTAATTTTGTGATTAATTTCACATCGAACTATGTATAGTTACGGATTTACTACCGTCTGTTGTCCATAAATGCTTGTGCCATAAAACCCAGATCGCGATTGTAGCAATGATGACGTTACAGACCAGAAACTGACCGGGGGGTTCAAAAAATAATAGCAAATAAGCAAAACCTGTGAGCTGGAGCAGTGTGGAAACAGGAAACAAACTTGGTCGAAATTGGGTTCGTCTGTCTTTAGCACGTGGACCGATAAAGGCCATAAACAAGGTCGTTATGAGTCGCAATTAGTGAAGTCGGGCTAAAAGCTGCGTGTATGGTCGTATACATTATGTTCAATGGACATCAATAAAGCGGAGAGTAAAGTCGCAACCAAACCAACAACAGGCCGATGATGTTTATTATTTATTGGTCCAACCGACATCATGATATATCAAAAAGCACCACATCGCTACCAAACAACCATACACTCACGCATTGTATCATAGGGTTTACGTATTATACCAGTTGTCCTTCCATTGGCGTGTATCAATAATATCAGCCACACACTGAGTGGGCGTGAAGCGCTAGAACCAGGTTACAACCCGCAGAGTTTAAGTACTCCATGGGGTTTTAACGGAACCTGAACTCGGGGCACCACAGCGAACTGATTATTGCACTGCCCGGTAAGGTTTTCAGGCATTGACTAGTCTTCTATAGTTACCAAGCTACAGGTAACCCAGAAATGGCACATTCAAGCTGCGTGGTTTCAACCACACCACAATAGTATACATGGGAGGTGCATGCCAACCGAATTTGCCGAAGTATATTGTTTTGATGTGCATGTGCGCTCTGCACGCGAAAATGCCAGAAAAATAATCGCCTTTATTATTCTCAGCTAGTTTTGGGCTGAGTTTGTGTCACAAAAACTGCTCTGTTTACGTGCATTGATACGGCACAAGCCTGTTGCAAACATGTGAGCCATAAATTTGGCTTATTTTCACATGTCACGCGAACTATGTAATGCTCAGAAAAACGTATATGCAGGGTATGTCGGCGCTTTCCCTGAATGTTCTGCTCGAGCTCTCTCACTTCTTTTCCCGACACTTGCTCGTGAAGCATTATGACAGCTTTTTAGACAATAGAAGTCTGCCTTTCTCGCGCTATTTGCGCAAGATAATACAGTATCAAGATTGCTAGCTGACGAGAAAGGGATGACATGATTCTCAGAAAAATCATCACCTTTCGGCACATATAATTTTCAGACAAAGTGTGGCGCTTTCTGGTTCCTGATCTCAAGATGGCGCGCAATAATCGCTAATGCGACTGATATGTGCGCGCATGAAAAGTGCCAATAAATCATCTGCAAAAGACTGCAATAACACCACCGTAAACAACAAGACCGGGTCCAGACCAGGAGCGAGCAAGAATGGACCGAGTCAAGCTCGATATGCGGCAAGTGCTGCATATGCGCAATTATCCGACACAGTGCAATGTCAGCTAGTGAGTCCGGCGTCATTTATAAGGCTTGACTTTCGGCGCGCGCTCGCGCCAGAACCGGAAGTGGGAACCGACGGCGACTTACCAAGGCGATGTTACCTTCTTAGCCCTTTCATAGTGCTTTTTGATGGTCCCACCATCCATGTTACGGGCAAGTCGTGGTTTTTGGTGAATAAAGAAATCATAGCCAAGATCAAAGTGAGACGACGTGGTACACACCTAGCACCCATCTAGATCGATCTGCAGTAATAATGGCGTACGGAACAGCATGCGATCCGCAGTGAGATTACTCTTTCGTTTTATCACGTTCCATGGGGAGTTGTTTCTGGCCTAATGTGGCACTAAACGCCATGTTCCAGTTCCCATCCTGACCATGTTCCAGTTCCCATCCTGACCATGTTCCAGATCCCATCCTGACCAAGTTCCAGTTCCCAGCCTGACCATGTTCCAGTTCCCATCCTGACCATGTTCCAGTTCCCATCCTGACCATGTTCCAGTTCCCATCCTGACCAAGTTCCAGTTCCCAGCCTGACCATGTTCCAGTTCCCATCTGGTGCTGAGCGACTACGAGCGCGCATGTCTGGCGGATCGCAAGTACTGGATGTTCCTGCTGTCGTCGTTGCTCACATTCTGCGCACTCATGTCTCTGGTCGTGTTCACCAGACTGCTCGCGCTTGTATACTGTGCCGTGAAACATCAGACGCATGTGCTGCTACACGGCGCCAAACACACTGTTGCTGCGCCACACCACGAGCACCAAGGTGGGTCTTTGTGTGTGTGCATCGAAGCTATTGTGTTGAGTGCCAGCTCAGACTGTTCTTGTGCATATTGCGGTAATCGTTATGCAATCCGTGGCCGTGAAGATAAAAGAATCAGTCCAACGCCATCGATGAAGAAACTCAGTAAAACCAATTCCAGCACTAGATTAAAGATACCTAGCAGTCAAATGACCATATTGAGCAATGTTGGGAAGCACAGTCGCCTTGCTGGTCAGGGCAACCTATGTATAACTAACAGGTTCTCTTCCCATAATGTTGGAGTCGACCAACCAGTCAACAAATTATTCTTTGGCTCTTCTATCGCACAGACCCACTACATCAGCAACACATCGATGAAATGCTGGCCAAACCGAGCATAGCCACTGTGGCACGTGACTGGGCCGGAGAATTGATATCGGGGCAGACAAAGATCGGACAAATTGTGGTTTGTGTGTTACTATTGCCTGACTATCAAGGAAGGCCGTTGTTTCACGTACGCCCTTTGATCTGCAGGTTGTGTTCATGTTCATGTTGAGCATCGGGTCAATGATGATCTACATCAAGGATGCGACAAAGTCTGGATGGTTTTATCACATAGCTTTCTTAATCTTTTTTGAAAACGTGTATCTATCGATGTAATTTTGAAACTTTGCAGCGAGCATTTCATGGTGGAAATCTGCATCGAATGGAGACACAGTCCGACCATGCAGATTGATCTGGCTTTCAATATATTCTTCATGATTTATTTTATGATCCGGGTGAGTAATACTGAAAACTAATAACCGTGGATATTTGTCGAAAAATATAAAAAAACATAAAAAAGCATTCTTAGTTTGTCGCCGCCACTGATTCAGTTGCGTTTCTGCTGGAGCTGTGGAGCATCATTGACTATTTCACCATTCCGCCTAGTTTCGTCGCGCTGTATCTGAGCAGAAATTGGCTAGGTCGGCGTGATTTTACAAAAACAATAACAAAACCGCGAAAATCACGTAAAATCTATTCAAAGGGTTTTTGTGTCAGGTCTTCGTTTCCTGCGCGGTCTGCGTCTGATCGCCATACCCGAGATCCTGCAATACCTGAATGTGCTCAAATCATCCAATTCAATTCGTTTGGCTCAATTGGTGTCAATCTTCCTCAGTGTCTCACTCACAGCTGCCGGCGTCGTGCATTTGGTTGATATTTTCATAAATACAAATTTCTATTGACGTTTATTGACCGTTTGTCCACCATCGTTATGGTGGTGCACCAGGGCATCGTCAGTGCGACTAGACCAGTTGGCCACGTGACACTACTAAAACCAACAATGATTTGGCTTCAGCTGGAAAACAGTGGCGACCCGTGGCGTGACTTTGACAACCCCCACCGTATCACCTACTGGGAATGCGTCTATTTTCTGGTGGTCACCATGGGTACTGTAGGTTACGGTGACATTTTCTGTCTCACAACCCTCGGCCGATTGTTCATGGTGTTCTTCATCATGGGAGGACTGGTACGTTCGCTACTGAAGTGTCACTGGATTTGCTTCGCTCTTGCAGTGTTGTTGCTTGATTTTTCAAGGAAAGTCACATTTTCACAATACTGCAGGCAATGTTTGCTAGTTACGTGCCAGAAATCGCCGAGCTGGTTGGATCACGACCAAAGTACGCCGGAGAGTACAAGAACGAGCATGGAAAGAAGTGCGATTGTTTGCCTCTTTTTTGAACGTGGGTGACCGTACAGGTTCTTACCCTCATACATTGCAGACACATTGTGCTCTGTGGTTTCATCACATTTGAGTCGGTGAACAATTTTCTGCTCGATTTCCTTCACGAAGATCGAGATGATGTCGATGTGCAAGTGGTCCTGTTGCATCGGTCTGTTGATATTTTAAATTCGGGAATTTAAAAACTGTGCAAAATACTCCAAATCGCTAAGAACTGGTCTGATTTGTGCAGATGTCCTCCTGATCTCGAACTGGAAACGTTGGTGAAACGCAATTTTACCAAAGTCACCTTTTTCCAAGGATCGGCCATGGACTGTGTGGATTTGGCCAGGGTGAAGGTGAGTCGAAATTGAAATCTCGTTGCCAAAAGTTTTATTGTTTATTTGGTGAATGGCGAAATGTAACATGTCGGAGATAACTGATCTAAAGATCTAAAGTGTGCAACAAATGGCGTCAGCTGAGCAGCAATGTTTGGATTCGCTATACCAAATGGAGTGTTCATCGGCCTACATACATACATGTATCATTGTCATGATAATCTGTTAGGTTCATGTCTACCGTTATAGCAAGGTACGTCAATTCAGACGCAAAAATTCCTCACAGCCCCAATTTGATTTTTGCAGGTCAACCAAGCGGACGCGTGCCTGATCCTAGCCAACAAATACTCGGCCGAACCAGACGCTGAGGATGCGGCCAACATCATGAGGGTGATCTCGCTGAAGAACTTTTCCGACGAAACCAGAGTGATTGTGCAGCTGTTGCAGAACGCGAATAAGGTATACCACATAAATATACTTTATAAAATGTTTTCGAATATCGCATGATTCATATGTCTTTCTAACTGTTTGCGCTTCTTTCCCCAGACTTATCTACTGAACATTCCCAGTTGGGACTGGAGACGCGGCGACGATGTTGTGTGTTTGGTAAGGTATATAACGCTGAATTTCAGTAAAAATAATAAAACATATTTCCACTTTTTTAAAAACTTTTCAGTCCGAACTCAAACTCGGTTGTATTGCGAGCACGTGTCTGGCCCCGGGCTTCTCCACCGTGCTGGCCAATCTGTTTGCGATGCGATCCTTCAAAAACGTGCGTCCAAGCTTCAAGTTAAAAACAGCAAACTGAAAATTCTCCCAAAATGGCACCATTTTATAGTCGCCCGACACGCCCCAATGGCTGGAGGACTATCTGCGCGGCGCAGGCATGGAAATGTACACTGAAACGCTGTCACCATCCTTTACCGGCATGACTTTCCCAGAAGCTGCTGAGTGAGTTTATTTTTTCATTTTTCGTGCTGAAATGTTAAGGGAGTTGCAGATGTGAACAGCGAGCAAGCGTGATGGGGGTATATTTTAACATAAAGAACGTGGTACCATACGTATGTAGCTGCGAATCGGAAATCGGGGTCCGGGTCTCTCATGATAAGGGTTGTAGTAGTTATTAGCCATGAAACATCACTACTGTTCAGTTTCCTGTACACCAATCTCGGTCTGTTGATGATCGCAATCGAATTATTGAACATGAACCAACGCGAAGTCGTCATCAATCCGAGTGCCCGAATTCGCATCCATTCACGCGCGTTGGGATTCTTTGTCGCACAATCGGCCGAAGAGGTCAAACGGTATACACGATCTTATAGATAACTTTTATGCATTTATTTGGATTGTTTTTTATTGTTGCTTGTTATGCACATGCATATCAACCAGTGCACAATTACTCAATTCTGTTGATGTCACAGTGCGTTCTACTACTGCCGAACTTGTCACGAGAACATAACGAATCCAAATCTGGTGCGCAAATGTCGATGTCGTTACTGTAAGTCATGGGATTGATCGTAATAAAGATTTTTATGAAACATCAACTAGTCATTTTTCAGTAAAATCCAGTCGACGTCAGAGCCGTATGCCCGTATCTCCGCAACAGCCCGGTTGGTGTGACTGCAGTTGTGGTCCATCCTCTTTTACAGTCCTGACACTCAAGACAGCGTCGCGCATCGCACAACGCAAGCAAAAACTGTCTTACAAAAGCTGTCAGGATAACGTCGCGCTTTGCACATCGTGCAAGCTCCTAACCCCCGCACTCATTTTTAAGCTTTGGCCTCCCCAACTGCATTTCAGCACCGCCGATCCAATCGCCAGCACACAACATCGCCGTACCTAGTCTGGGCCCGGGCCGTGGGTTGATGGCCTATGCAGCGGCACACGGTGGCAACCTGGGTCTAGGTAGTGACTCAGTTAGAGTTAATAAATGTGAACATTTCCTCAATGTCCAACATTGCCTGATTTATCAAGGTGCATCCCTGAATGTGCCCCTGCCGAGTGAACAACGTCGGTCGTCAGCCATCGCCGAATCGGCCGAAGTCAAGAACATACGATTTGATGCCACCGGAATGTTCCATTTCGTGCAGCCGCGGGCGTTGGAGAAATGTGTCATGGTCAGTTGTTGGGGGAACTTTATTTGCTCTTGGGGCTTCTGTTGAGGCTCTCAACAGTTTTCAGACCCACTAAACCAGCAGGATTGGTGAAACACTGACTTGATTCATACAAGACAAGGATAAATTTCACGGTGTATTTTTATTTAACGTTCACACAAGCTTACAATTGACGTTGTCCTTCAGTCAAAATAAGCTCAACTCAGCTTGTAGAGACACCTCAAACTTGCAGCAGCGACGTTGTATCAACGAGAAAACAATTTGTCAAAGACATTAACGTCACCAGTGCCTGCCAGAGCCAATGACTCGATTTTCTCGCCAGGATCGGCAACAAGCCACGATGAACGTTTGGTCCAATCACGTGATCGTGTGTCTGTTCGCTGACAAAGAGTCGCCGCAACTGGGCATCAACAATCTAATCATGCCACTACGGTCCTCCAATTTTCACTACCACGAACTCAAACATGTCGTCATCGTATGCGACGTGGTCTATTTGAAACGCGAATGGAAAACGCTCTGCACCTTCCCCAAGATCAGCGTGCTCAATGTTAGTTGTGGGCTGACCGTGCGGATTGACATGCGCTGAATTTTTGCATTTTATTTTCTGTAAAGATGTTATAAACTACAGTGTCACATCAGCCGAACAATGTATTAAATCGCTTGGGGAACATACAGTATGCATCACCTTTCTGTTTCAGGGTAATCCCCTATCCCGCAGCGATCTGCGTGCAGTCCGCATTGACCAATGTGACACGTGCATCATTGTGTCAGCGCGGGTGCACAACCCGATGGAGGACCCCTGCTTGGCTGACAAGGAACCGTTATTAGCTAGCCTGAATATCAAGGTGAACTAATTTTTTTGAGAGTATTCTTTCTTTTTTCATTTCTTTTGTTACGAAAATTATCTTGCAGGCGATGAAATTCGACAACGACAGCAAACCAACCATTCAGCTATTTCGTGCGGTATCGGACGGACGCGATATACCGATGATCACCGAATTGGGTTAGTTTGCACTGCATCAGAAAAAAAATTAAGAGAAAACGTTTTCAATACAATCGAAGAGAAAACACTTCAGTCAACGACTCGAATGTGCAATTCCTGGACCAAGACGATGACGACGACCCGGACACCGAGCTCTACCAAACACAGCCGTTCGCGTGCGGCACTGCGTTTGCCATAAGTGTACTCGACTCGATCATGAGTACGGTAGGTGTTGCGCTGGGGATTACAGTAGTTCAGCCGACACTCCTTGTAGTTGTCCTTGTAGGTGACACCATAGCGATCGACAATTATTCCTTCATTGACCGTTGTGTGCGTTCATACTATTTCTGTATGCTGTTTATGCTGACCTGTCCGAAGATTCCGGCACCTTTCAGTCATGTGATTGAAGGGGGAACACTGTGGCGTGACCTGCTCTCATACTGTATAGTGTCTCGAATTACAGACAGCAATTTTTATCCATATGCCAGACCTACTTCAACGAATCGGCCCTAACCCTAATTCGAGCGATGGTCACCGGCGGCGCCACACCCGAACTCGAACTGATTCTCGCTGAGGGCGCTGGAATGAAGGTGAAGTGAAAAGGATGCTAAATGCGATCCAACCTGGAAACTAATCGCAGTTTCCGCGAGTGCCCGACGCGAATCGATTCTCTGGCGCATGCATCACATATTTTAACTTTCCATTTTCCTTGGCCTTGTTGTTAGGCTCTGACCGTCAGAAGTTGTTGGGTACAATTCAATATCTAAAACAGCCAGGTATTCATATACACACAAGGTAAAAAATTGTAAGCTTCAGCTACGGAACGGCGTCACCAAGTCTTCAATTAGCTGATTGGTCAACTGCAAGCTCACCAAAGCAGAGGCAACTCAAGCCTATACAGAGCACTTTTCTCTATTTGACGAGGCGAAGCACCATGAATTGCTCACCAAACGGATCGATGTCGGGGTCGCAGATTCCGCTCAGCTCGAGAATACGGCATTTCGTAGGATTTTATCATACAAATGTTTATATTTTTCTTACAATGTGGATATGAAAAACAGCCAGGTATTCAATACACACAAGGTTAAAAATTGTAAGCTCAGCTACTGGAACTGGCGTCACCAAGTCTCAATTAGCTTATTGTGTCAACTGCCGACTTGTCACCAAAGCAGAGGCGACTCAGACCTATACAGAGCACTTTTCTCATTTGACGAGGGGGCGAATGCACCATTGAATTGCTCACCAAACGTGATCGATGTCGGGTGTCGCAGATTCCGCTCAGCTCTGGAGAATTCTACGGCATTTCGGTTCGGTTTTTGATCATACAAATGTTGTTATGATTTTTCTTTCCGTCATGGAACATTTGCAGACCGGCACTGCCTACGGCCGATTATTCTCATTGGCATTTAGACAGCACGGAATGCTTGCGCTTGGATTGTACAGATTACATGATCAGGTGGGGCGGTCTCTTGTCTTGAAACAGTCATTTTTTTGATGAAAAAAATCTTATTTAAACCTTTTATCATCAATTGTCTCCAGACGCAGCCCAATTCCAACCGTCGTTACGTGATCACTAATCCGCCCTCAGACTTCCCGTTGCTCAAATCGGACAAAGTTCGTTGCTGCTGCATGTATTATGGTGACGGTTTTCGTTTAGAACTCCTGAGTGACAGAATTTGGATTCTGACGTTCAGCACCCATTATTTTCTCAAGCGTGGTGGTGCACCCGGCCATCTTCAGTGTGAGTTTCTGTGACCATTGTCGCTTCAGGTCTTCGTTTGGCAACAGTTCGATCTGGGCATGAAGTACTCAATGCCCGCCACGAGTGGGTTCCCGCTTCCCCAGGCCCGCATCAAGCGCCTGCCGAGCAATTGCCGCCCGTCTTGCAACTCATCGGTCGGGTGTCCGAAAATCAACAGCAATACCACATGCAGCAACAACATTATTCCGATTTATTTATTACATGATGTATATATACAGTATGTGTGATTTGTGATCAAAATATGATGTAAATTTGGCCAGTGCTGTCTCATCTTTTACTGTGATTTTGCGGATAGCAAGGACTTTTAGCAGAAATATGCAACGTGCACGGCACGTGCATGCGGGTGCTGCTTTGTGGGCACGTGCTGTATGTTAACCAACTGTATGTTTACCGCCGAGCGCACCCGTGTATGTTCGTTTAAAGGCCACTTTATTCTTTGTCTCGTTGCGATACACGCAACGTTTTCGCGCGCGTTGATACGGCTCATGCGCGACCAACAGCCAATCAGCGCGTCAGACATTGTTGCGCGTATCGGAACTTGACAAAGTGTAAAGTGGTCTTAATGTGTGCATTGTACTGGGCACATTCAGTGGTCATGCATTGCGTATCTTCAGCACTGTGGCCAGCCAGTACAGTCGCACACGTTGGTCGACTTCCAGCCTAACAATATAATCGGCATGAAGCATGTACGTAACTGTAGCTGAAAAGCGAACGCTCATATGTATGGAATAGTGCTGCTTCTGGACTGTTTGTTGAGCATCAAATCCTGGCTGCACACACAAGTACGGTGCCGTGCATAACCAAGCTGTTGATTTACATACAGTTCTTTGTGTTCTTCATCAACCTGGGCTCTTGCTGGGTTCCGTACTGTATACACACGTCTGTGGCGAAATTATGTCGAAGTCATACTTAGTTTTCTCCAGCGGCATCGTTGATACTAACCAGTTTCGTGTTCCATATTCATTGAAACTGAAAAAGCAAACGCAGTCGATGCAAAATACTGCATGGGTGGTACGCGATGTGAAAACAACGGTGCACACACATTTTCGATAGGGTTGGTCTGTGCGCAACGAGCACTAACGAACGAATATTGAAAAAATACCAGCTCCAGCGAAAAGTCACTGTGAACGCATTTTGTATGTTGGTACCGACTTTCCAGGACGTATCATTTACCCAGATGTTTACCATGACATGTATGTACAACCTCCAAACTTCCTTATTGATTTCCAAATTTCTCATTTAACTTCGATCAAGAGATTGATTAAAACCGACCATAGAGGCAGGAGTCAGTTCAAGGTAAGAGTTTATTTTAGTGCTTCATGGTATCTGATTCGTCGATTCCAATCTTTTTCCAAGAGAGTGTGGGGCTGAATTCAGCTGGTGCCAGGTAAAAACAAATGAGTTGATGTCAGATCAGTGTCATCTGTGAGCGATTTGGTCCTAGGACGCAATGAAATTGGAAGTAGCGCACAACGCACCGTCAGATCGACGTCGACTAGATGGGTATGTGGAAGCTCAATGGAAAAGCAGCAGGATAAAAGACAAACGAAATGTCAAAGTGTGCAATATGGCTCTCGATCCCTAATCACCCGGTCAACAGGTTCAAGACGTTTATGCCATTTGACTTCTGGACAATTGTTTCCCGGACCACAAATTCCAGGCCGGCCATCTTGCTTTTTGTCTAGGAGATGAAACACTCTAGATTTTCAAGTCGTAAAAGCTTCTATTTCCGATCGTTGTAATGTATGTACGCAGTTGAAAACTACGTTCAAGTTCTAGAAAAATGTTAGAACGTGGCACTCGACCACGTTAATGGAAAGGAAACAAAAAATTTAAGATGCCTGTTAACAGATCGGACGAGGCTGCTGTAACGGATAAGGAAACAAAACGATCAATTTTTCCCAGAACAAGAGTTACAGTATCTAGTAAGCAAAAAAACATGGTTATGAAACATTTGAAGACTACAAAGAGTGAACAAGCAATAGCGAATGCGAGCTGTGGAACGGTTGAGCATCACTGTTGTCCCAAATGTTGCCGCAAAGTTTTGTGACTCGTTCACGTGCAGTGGAATCGAATAAAATTCGGTAAAAGGAATCTGTAATTGTTGTGCAAAACCTCAATTGAAGCGATTTGATTTGAATAGTGCGTGCTGGAAGTGCCATAAAAAACATAGTGCCACACTGTGCCGATGCCTTGGATGTGTAATAAATACGTTTCTGGTTTTTTCATGGAGCCGTTCGTGAATCGGTATGCGATAGTTTTGGACGTCGAGAAAGAGTTATACGTATGTAGGAACGAGCATATGCAATGGAAGCAGACGCAAGTGAATCAGAGCACACAAAAGATCTCTCGAACAGGAGGTTGTCGTCTCCAACTTGTGTAGGTCTTTCACGCAATGAATCACGGAGGAACGCGGGCAAAAAACTTTATTTTTTGTAATTATGGTTGAGTGAATGAGCTGTAGTTGTTTGGGTTTCAGACCCACATATGTACATATGTAGTTTTCTAGTTTAATACATAAAAATACATAGTTTTGTACCCATTTTTAGTTTTGTGTGTTTTAAGTTGTGTGTGTTAGGTTGACGTTTATTGCATTCATGTCGATTATATTTTTGTGATTGCTGCTGACGAAATCTAAACTTGTATACACTGGGCGCATTTATGTACAATACATTCGTATGCGGTGGCGCGCCAGCAGTATCGACCTTACCAGTATCGCAAAATGTGGTGTTTCCCTTGGAATTAACAAACCAAAGTAACGTACACAGTGGAAGCAAACGTATTTTGGCATGGATTTCTCAAACGAAGACTGGGCATTCATTGCAAAGGGACAGACATTTGCGGAATTGATCAAATGTCGACTGTGTATTGAAAAATCTGGTGAACATTCGTTTGCACAGGAATGTACGGTGTGGTTCTGATGTTGAGTATCCTAACTATCACCTTGTGCCTCTTATATGCGTTAATGAAACTGTAGTCAGAATTATGAAGAAATTGCCGATGGTGATTGTAACTGTTGCGTCGATTGTGTAACACGAATATGTTGGTTACGCAGAAGATTGGGTCAGCAAGCAACAGAAAGACCCGAAACAAGAAGAGCCTACAAGCCATTGAGAACAGAAGAAGATCCATTGGAAATGAGGACAATGAGCTGGGTAGGACGGACCGCACCCCAACGAAGTCGAAGTCAAACGTTGATTAACCTGAGCTTGCTGTTGATTATGCTACCATCGACAACAGTATGCTCGGAAGGTGTGATTATGGGTCATGACGGTACAAAAATGCAAACCAAGTACGACAGCAAATCCAACACAACATCACGAACCTGCGAAAAGCATACGGCGGCGGAAGGTTTTCGCTTGTTCCCAGAGGACAACGTAGTTGTTTGACGTTTGTGGGAGAAAGAAGGCAACAAACGATTGGGCATGTTGTATGTAGAGAACAGCAGCACTGAATTTGGAATGTGACAAGCAAGCAGTGGTGTCGTTAGGGGGGGGGGTTGGGGGGGTTACCCCCTGGTATGGGGTATGGGAAATTTTTTACTTTTGAACAAGCACCCCTAAGAAATGACTTTTTGACCCCGAGTTGTACCAAAATTGACCATTTTTTACCTAAAAATGTCAACAATCGCTTGCTGCCGCAAGAAAACTCTCTTTTATAGCACTTTTAGACCACTTTTGGTACTTTTAGAAGGGTTTTGGGGTCATTTTTCAAAAAACCCCCTGGGTATGGGAATTTTTGAATTGTGGGAGAAAAGCCCCCTCAAGTATCAGAAAATTTTGATTTTTGGGGGTATGTCAAAAAAAAATTCCCCGGAAAGTCGGCTCCGGTAAGGAAAAAAACCGATTTTTCAACGACACCACTGCAAGCAAAAGATTTATTGTCGCACGATACATCAAGTGTGTTCAAGGTCCACTTTTTCCTCAAAAAGCAATCCTTATATGAAATAAATACATACACCAAATCGTTATGAATCAAAATATGAAACAAGAAATAAAAAGGACTAGAAGCTGATAGAAGAACCAGATTCAAGTCTGTCCTACAAACGCCAAGTTATTGGGCTGCTGATTGCTTTTAAAGACCAATCCCTGCTTGCTGTTCAAAGTGTATGCGAAAGGACCAAAGCAGTGCACCCTTCAAGGCATAAAGATGTTCCTTCCTTTACGCGATGAAAATCGAAATGAAACTGAAATCGGACAGACACGAAGGAAAAGAAAATTGAATATTAAGAAAAAACACCTCGGTTGAAGGTAGAGGTTATGAATCAATTCGATATTACAGCCACAAGGAAGTCTCAAAAGGCAAACAAATTACGGACCTAAACACGCCATTTCTCACCAAAGGCAAACAAACAGTTAAAGCAACAGCAATAAAACGGAAGAAAAATATTAACACCGAGTGAAAATAAAGAGATTTTCAGTGTAAATGCAGCAGCAAAGCCGACAGAAATATGGAGCAGAAAGCTTCGGATTCTTGTCATTCAGTCTGCAGCTGCTGCAGCCCAGACACAGAAACACCAAACTACATGTTGTTACCACATAACGAAGTGCAGCAATTGTTCGACAGGAATGGTGCCGTTGTTGCTGCTCAAGGTTCAGAACAACATCACATAACCAGAAGTGGGAGAGTCAGTTGGGAAAAGAATCCCGGTTCCGTAGCGGTCGTCGGGCTTGATGTGAGTTGCCAACAAGTCGATCATCAAGGAAGAAGTGGACGTTGACACCTGTCGTGTAACTGCTGGAAACCAAACCTCAGCCTGAAGTGAGCAGACAATCGAGAAAATCTTCGCAACCCATCACCATATGCGGAAGCAAAGCATTAACGACTTTTCCTGTCCGACGGCCGGCAAGCGTACGAACCATCGCCCTGGCGTACAACGAAGTAAGAGCAAAATTGAAGTGTGATGTCAAGTGTGGACACAGAAACAACTATAATAAAGCTGAAGATGCTGGCTCTTCTTGCGGGAACGACGGAAACTGATGTGTCGTACGCTGGCTTTATGGGTCAACTGAAAGATTATGGTTCTTTGGGCAATAGTGCTGTTATTGATCATACTCCTGCTACCAACCTGCTGTGGACCGTTGATTGGCCAATGTATCGGTCATATCGGGAGAAACTACCGAAGAATTTAAAAACTAACGCAAAATTTCTGTCTGCTCGTGCGTGAAAGGTGAGCTTTTAGCTTGCTCATCGGATAAAAAATTAAACCATTGATTTGTTTCAGTGAGCCGTTCACAAGTCAGTGCTCAATGGTTTTCAGTGTCGGACAAAGCTTTAGAACAAATATGTACACCAATGAAAACTGACGAAATGAAGACGAAAC
>JASAMV010009149.1:0-18203 GCA_030248065.1 Rhynchonema sp. JSB1_4
CGCGACAGCAGGCATTTTTCTTCTTGTGTACATATAGTTGGATTTAGACTGTTACAACCACGCAGTTGCTTTAGTAGCATGGTGCAATTTTCCTGAGCTTGTGAAGCCCCGTTTGTCAAACAGAGGAAAAATCCCTTGCTTATTTTCGTCGCATGACTTTGGAAACTCATCCATTACCTACAATAGCGTGAGACGTGTGGAGAATGAGCTCCAAACGGAAACCCTTGTTGATTGTATTCCGCAAGAAGTATCCATTTCACTGTGATGCCCAAAAGACAAATTGCCATTGTGACCCGGAATTACACCCTTGTGCGCGCCCGTGTGTGGCATCATTAGACCCGGTTGCTGTTGACCCGGATAGGTTACGCCGCATACTTTACCCTTGTCACAATAGACCGGAAAGTTCGCCCATAAAACTGTGATTTACAGCTGGTACAGCTGTAATGTAGGTACACTACTTAAAAGTCGGCTTTAAAAAGTGACAAAAGTAGCGTTTTCAGACTTGCTGTATATGAAAGTGTACAAATCAGTATGCCTACGTCTTCGGTGGTAAAATCAGTAAACAGTAGTGCTACTGAAATTTAAATGCTGGTTTCAGAACCCAGTTTTCAATTACATAAACCACATATCGTCGTCTCGTGTTTTCGCTACTGTCGCCGGTCGTAGTACCAGTGCATGTTAGCAATTTGTAAACACTGCATTTTAAGTGGATACGATCTTTTAGAGCGTACTTGCACCCTCGTTCGTAACCTATGTAACTGTCGTCGCATATTCTTACCAAATAAACTTGCCAGACATATTTTTGAACTTGCGGACTACCGGACCAAACCACAATGATGAAGCCATGGATTACTTTGACGGTGATGGTTGCAGTCGTCCAACGGTTAAATGGTGGGTTTTATATCCATAAAAATTAGGAATTCTCTGCTGGTTTGACAGGAGATGCCAGGGTTGAAAAAAAATTTTTTATTAACGAGCTTTTTTAAAAAAATTTTTTTTTTGATTTTTTTTGACGAAAAATTTTTTTATTAGAAAAAGTGTTGCAAACGACGTTTCAGGATAAATGAAATCGATACAACATATTTTTCAAAAATTGAAAAATTTTTGCCTCAGACCGAACTTGTGTGGTGACACCCGGTAGTATTGTGCAGATTCCATGGTCTCCGACCAGTCTGAGGTTGATGTTCACTAACGATGTTACTCTGATGTATTGTACCATGCCGTACAACGTATTTTAATGCATCTAATGCCGTATATCTGATACACGACCATCAAAATATCGATTACAGCCCAAATCTTGCGCGTCAGATCGACTTTGCGCGCCCGGTTTTGCACCAGACCTGCATTATACATGTGTGGTAGCATGCAGTAGTACATTATCGGTGCCACATCACTATAAAAGACCAGCCCCGCGGATCCCTGTACGGATTTGGGGACAATACAGGGCGCCGCAGGCGCGATTTTGGAAAAATTGTCTCGTCCACAGAAAAAAAGTGCCAATTTTTTGCCTCGAAAAAGGCCATTTTTGGACATTTCAGCCCATTTTGGGCAACTTTTTTTTATTAAAAAAAAGCAAAATCTGAGTTTCAAAAAAAAAAAATTTTTTTTAAAAAAATTTTTAATTGACCACTTTTTTTTTTGAAACAACCCTGGGAGATGCTCAGTGGCTGCATTGACAGTAGGTTAGGTATAGGACTGCAGCTGCGCTTAGGCTTTGGCTCAAGCATGAGCTTAAACCTAAGCTTAAGCCTCGGCCGTACCATTGCAGACGAACTCTGCACAGAAAGTTCCAAACGATGTCGCACCCTTGTTTTTATATACCTTGTGGCTAATGTTTCACCAAGCCTATTTTTTCGCACACAGGTTCCGTCAACTCCAACCGTCAACTGATCAGCGACATCGTACGCAACATGTCCGTAGCGCACGTCATCGATCCCGCCAATTTCCCACCCGTTCGCCCGGTTGACAAACCGTCCGATTGTCTCGATGTCTATGTGGCCGGCGCACTTTATCAAGTCGTTGATTTGGTATGTTGTGGTTTAAAAACGTGTTTTATATATTCACACGCCAAATTATGGTGCATATACATATAGCTCTATGAAAAAAGGTTATCCTGCTCTTCAGGACCAGCGAAACAACCTGGCAACCATCTCAGCCTATTTTGATATCGTAAGTTTATTCCGTATTTCAAAACGTTCATTCAAAAGTTGAGATATTTTTTCGTTAAACCATAGCCCAAATACCGTATATCCACTACAGAGTTGGCGTGATGGCAGTATTTCGTGGGATCCGACGAAATTCGGCAACACTTCTGTGGCGTATGTTCCAGCATCGAAAGTGTGGATACCCGAGCTGTACTTGTACCACAGGTGAGTGTGTTGCATGTTTTCAATCATCCATATTTTCCCGTTTTCTCAAATACGGTTATAAAATGTGATCATGTTTAGTAAAAGAAACCGCAGTTATTCATTGCAGCGTGCAAGGCAGCACCCCATTGACGATGGCCGATGCAGCCGTACAAGTCAGTCACACCGGCAATATACGAGCGTTTGTGCCGTTCACGGCCCGAGCCCTGTGTCCAATAAATGTCAAGCATTTTCCCTTTGACACGCAGGAATGCCATTTCATTGTTAGTTTGTGTTTTTGGTTTTGCTTGAAGATTCAAATGCCGTTTTTCGCGCGTTTATTGAGCAAAAATATTCACACCGTTTGCATTGCTGAGAATCGGTGTTTGTGTTCAAACAGCGCTCATACGGTAACCCGACGATCACATTTTCCGGTAAAAAGTTTGATTGTGTTTACTTCAAGACGAATGCGTCCTTGATGAACCCGACGCGGCTGTTTGGCGGCCTTTTGAGGCATATTATGAAGGATTTGAAACACTATCGGCATTATTCAGCATTATGGGAACGAAGATTTTTCGCTCGAAAAGAAAACTTTGGTTGGTCATAAATCAGTGGTATGCCAGGCTGCTAGCGCGCGAAATGCTCATTTATGTAGTTCCGATGCTTTGCGTATGTAAATAACAATAAATTTAACATAATAATGGATAGGTGCACGGGCAGTTTCGTGCGTCGTTTTTTAAATGCATCCGCCCGCTGTCAGAACCTTTTATGACAAAGGGATAGTTTGCTACTGAGTACCTGGGCCCAGCACTTTCCGGGATAATAATTCCTGCCTGGGGCGGTTGTGGCTCACTTAAGACGTCAGGTTTGTGGCAGAAGGCAAAAACGTTTGGTGAGATCACAAAGAGGGCCACAAAGAGCGAACACGGCATGTGAGTGCTCAGCAGTCAGCACAGGGACGATGTTAACGACCGACACACAAACACATGACCGACACATCATTTTCCTAAAGTTAAGGGCGATAACTTGAAAAAATTCAAAAATAAACGTGTGGAGGGAGTGGGTCAAACTTGGAAATTCAAATTTTTAATGCGCATTATCGTGGTGGACAGGGATGGTGGACATTAACTACTTTTGCGAGTGGTCGACGGAGATGGCGCCAGAGTTTATACGCCGTCGCCATGTAGGCCAACTGTCTCACAGCGATTCAAGCAATGTTTGATTTTGGAAAATATATGATTTCTAAGTTTGACAGCAAGGGCGGATCCAAGGGGGCCACAGGGGCCATGCCCTTCCTTTGGTCCATTTGGCCCCTGAAGGCGGGCATGCACCGTTTCGGAAGAAAGAGGGAAAAGGACCCCCTAAATCGCAGGAGTGTCACTCTGATACACTTCAAATGTCCAAAAATCGCGCGCGCGCGTCAGCTACACCCATTTTCAGTGAACTATGGCTTTCGGGCGCGCAAAAAAGATCAAAATTTTGCATTTTGATTGTCACATTTTGCGTAATGTCACACTGCCAGTCAGGGGCCCCGCAAATATGGTGTTTTACGGATTGCGTTTTGATTAATTGGCCTGAAGAAAAAGAATGTCCATTGTGTACTTGTAGAATAGAACGCGCGCTGACGCGATAAAAGAAAGCTGCGCTTTAAATAACGAGAACGAGCACTGAGCGTGGCTTGACTGCTGTATACGAGTTTAGTACAGACCTATATTTTGCAAACCAGGGGGTTGACGCGTCACATGTTTACAACGTGTGCAGCTAGCAGCAGTGCTTGACTTCACGCAAGCTAGTATATTGATTGATGTTTTGACTGACTGGCTCATTTTCTGTGTTTCTGTGCTTGTGAACTTCACTGTTTGGATGTATTGGATTGGAATGGAGGAATAAATGTAAATGTTGCACCGTCTGGACTTCGTCACTAAAGGTACCCTGCCACCACTCCAGGTTTAGCCTAAAATGATGGCGAAGAAGGGAAATGTTCTTTTGTTTCTGTTGTTGAGGAGTCATACGGTCGTCTCGCAGTAGGTTTTGTAGATTTATTGTCATGGTTAGTGGTATAAGCAAAGTCACAAACTTTACAACTAAAGATATAGGGACGCAACAGGATGTTTGCAAAAACCCCAATCGGGGGGGGGGGGGGGGTGAGGAAATCAGGAGAATTAGATAATTAGCGACACAAAGTTGCAAGTTGGAAATTGCTAATGACAGAAATTTCCTACAGATTTTATCAATACTGGCAAACGGTCTGAGTTAAGACCAACAAATACTCCATTTACGGGCGAAGGTATCAATATTTCACAGGGTTGATTCTATTTGAGGAGTGTAGCGGATGAGATCCACTAACAGTAACTTCGGAACAACCAGGCAGTCATGTGATGTTTTGACTTGCGCTGCATGTTAGATTGGAATGTGTGTGCGCACTATATATTGTATAATCTTCCATGTACTAGTCAGTTGTGTCAGTTTGCTTTCTCCGTAACATCAAAAGTAAACGTTATAGAACTATACAGACGGTTGATGCTCATGGTCGCATTTCGACATGGCATCCAAGACAACCGTTGATTCCGCGACCAGCGAATTGGACAGAATTCCATCCGGACACTCGAAACGCGGACTCAAGCATCATCGTTCGAAGGGGAGGAAGTCTGCTGAACAACTCCTGAAGGCCCGATCAACCTTCAGTACAACTCTTCACATGTCGCAACGAAAGATAGCTACATTTTACATTCACAACATACATAAGTCCGAACTGCACTGCAACTGAACATGCAACGTAAGCTCACACATTATAAGCGTTCACAAGCTGTTATCAGCCATGTGAGGGGTCCAAGCTCACATGCTGCCTAGTCACAACATTAGCCTACATAAATTTGTCACAACATCCTCCCCGCCTCATATTGAGACTCAGACAAAACTGAATACGCACGTCTCAAAATGAATATTTTCAAAAGGAGTGCATATGTAGTCAATAATCACAATTATTGTCTACCCAGCCAGTTCAGATGTCTTGAGATACCACAGGCTCTCAACGGATCCAGCTGTGGCACTCCAAACTGTCTTTGGCCTCGGCCCGGTGCACGAATCCCAATCGGCCCAGTACCCTCTACCGCAGACAGCATGTCGGCTTGATATCGGATGCACAAGTCCACAGTGCAGAGCAGATTTACATGTGCTGGTGCACGCCCGTGGTGCAGAGCAGCCAGTGTAGACCATTCCGTTTGAACATTTGCCAGGTGCGCTTTTTGCGCTTGATTTCTGGTGGGTGACATCGCGAGGTTTCGACTCGACCATCGATTTTGTTGCAGTTCGTTGCGTTGACATCACTCGACTATTGCTGACCGGTTGTAGCATCCAATTGACTATTGAGATGAAGATGAGAGAGAGGCTCGTTGTCGATTGGTAGACCAGTGTTGGAGTGTTGTACTGGAGGTGAGACGGCCACCAGGAGTTGCAGCCAGTGGACACGATCATACCTCCACCTCTTGACCAGCCATTGCCGACGTCCCAATCACAATTCGATTAATTTTGCGCGACAGTTCAATGTTGAAATTCAATTTTAGGCCAAATTTTCAGAAGCACGTGACAAAATGTGCTTTTTTTCAAACTGCACTTCAGGCAGTATCAATTTGTGTCAGACCGCATAACAAGCGGCTGCATTACAAGGGGCGTTGGACTTCTTTTCTCACAATTCCCGATTGCCGCCGATTCGCCCGGTTAGGTTATGCCACATTCGAAGGAGCACGCCACTGGAAACGAGTGCGACACAACAGCTTGTGATGTTTTATACTGTTGCAGTGATAACACGGTTTCACAGAATTACAATCACGAGACCAATGATTTCCAAAACCACAACAATAACACAACGAATTGTCATCAAAGAATTTGCGACATGCATCGATTGTTTGATACTGCGGGCAATGACCGCCGCGACACAATAAACAGTACGGTTTGCGGGACTCAGGGGCATTCGAGCTTTGCGAGCCACCGCGCGCGCCGTTTTGCGAGCGTCCGCCGCGCGCAAATCCGCCACGGTTCGTGCCGCCACGACCGTGCGATTGGGACACCGGACCGTTACTACTCTGGCTCCGTTCATTATTCGGGCCATTTGTTTTCGAACCCTTTCGACCTTTTCCCCGACCACCTGACTTTTGGACATGAAAACTGCTGGTGGTCACTGTGTCAGTAGTGCCCGTATTTGAAGACAAACTCGCCTCTTTTTTGCCCTTGCCTTCATTTGCAGTGTAGCTCCGAACCCGTTCCTCTTGCTGCACGATGTCCCACAATTTCTCGCGCAGTGCGGTGATTGTCCAGCCACTGTCTGGTGCACATTTCTCGAGTTCACAACATTAGCCTGCACAAATTTGTCACAACATCACAACCGGTCACTACTCGGACAACAGTCACTCTCGAACACTCGGCAACATTTCGCAATAGACTCAGTCGCACAAAAGAAGATCAACGAACACACTCGCCGCCACCCACCACCTCAGCGTGGCAATTCGCCACATCGTTCTCTTTCGTTCTGCTCTGCAACCGGTGCATCAGAACCTCGGTCAATCTCAATCTCCGCATGCTGTCGTCTGTGAGCGGTCACAACGATGGTTCGGAGGACAACTGCTGCATCGATGAACGAGCCTGTTGATTCTCTAGGCTAAGCCGTTTTGCCCTTTGTCGGAATCGGGGCACGGCCCGGCGGACACTAGCTGGTTGGGACAATAGTGATTTGCGGAAATAACTTGATTATGTATACTGAGCATGTATTTCATATTGTGTGCACATCATTTGTGCTTTATTGATGCGGTATGCCCCACGGGTGTGGCATGACATTCTATTCGGGCGGCAGTGTAGCGGATGAGATCCACTAACAGTAACTTCGGAACAACCAGGCAGTCATGTGATGTTTTGACTTGCGCTGCATGTTAGATTGGAATGTGTGTGCGCACTGCTAACCCAGCTTATAATGTGTAATCTTCCATGTACTAGTCAGTTGTGTCAGTTTGCTTTCTCCGTAACATCAAAAGTAAACGTAATAGAGCTACGGACGGTTGATGCTCACGTTCGCAAATTTCGACACGGAGTGTTTGATTTTTGATAAGCATATTTGAAGACAGATGTGATGTTTCATTCACCAAGTCTGATGTTTGATTTGAAAAGTTTGATGTTTGATTCTACAAGTTTGACCTTTGAATTGACAAGTTTGATGTTTGACACATATTTAATTTTTGATGTTTGAAGACAGGTTTGATATTTGACATGTTTGATGTTTGACATGTTTGAGTCATTTGACACACGTGAAAGATATGCAAAAAAGAGTCATTTGGAAAAATCAAACATTGCTATGCTTAAACACGACTGTCAAACAGCGTCGGATCCAGCTTTTGGCCAAGGGAGGGGCCAAATCCAAAAAGTCATTTTTATCCAGTGCTTGTTCCATTTTTGAATAGTCGTTTTTACCCAGTGCTTGTTTAGAATTTCTCGCTGTTTACACCAAATATTACTATTCCACCTAGCGCATCCCATAGTCACTTCACCACAATTAACCGGACTTATATCAGCAGTTGTCTTGCGTTTTTCTATTGGTTGTTTTTGAATTCAAACACCGCTTAGCCTAGTTTATCCCTACATTTCTTTTTCTCTCAATATAAGTTGCATCGGGATCGTATTCTGGACGTGTTTTCGAGTCAGTTTTTGTGCATCTTCAGCCGTGAGCTGCCGCTTCAGTTTGGTGCACTGGTGTGCACTGCGCAGGTAATACTACTGCCTGACCAATCGCAATCTGGAGTGTATTTTATGACCAAATAGTTATTGTATCACACAGCCCCTTCCAATTTAATTTTCTTTTGTTTTTTGAATTTTTTAAAAAAACACTCTTTGTTCACATGTACTGCAACCATGTGTATGTATAGTCCGTCCATCGGCTCGTGTTACTTTGTGTTGCTGCTGGCTGGCTTATTCCCATCTATTGTGACATTTTGTGTTGGTCTATGCTGTGACTACGCAGCATGTGAGCTTAGAACACTCACATGACTGATAACAACTTGCGAACGCTTATAATGTGTGTTATTACGTTGCATGTTCAGTTGCAGCGCAGTTCGGACTTGTGTATTTTGTGAATATGTAAATGAGTACCTTTCTTTCGTCGCGACATGTGGCATAACCTGATCGAGTGAACCTGCGGCAATCGTGAATTGTGAAAAAGAAGTCCAATGTCCCCTTGTAGTGCAGCCGCTTGTTATGCGGTCTGACACACAAATTTGTACTGCCTGGAGTGCAGTCTAAAAAACATATTTTGTGAAGTGCTTCTGAAAATTTGGCCTAACTTGAATTTCAAACTGAACTGTCGCGCGAAGTTGTGCTCTGGACGTCGTCAATGGCTTCTGGCGAGGGGGTGAATGATCGTGTCCACTGCCTGCAATTCCTGGAGGGTCGTCTCACCTCCAGTACAACACTCCAACACTGGTCTACCGATAGGCAACGCGCCTCTCTCTCATCGTTGCGAGTGGGTCGAATAGTTTTGGCCATAACTTTTTATTGGCTAGTCCGATTTTAATCATCCAAAAAGCAAAAATATGCAGCATCACAAGATGCGTCGAATGAGACTAAAGCCGTCGGTACACAACGTCGCTATCTCACACTACCCCCTGAAAGTTCCAAAACTTGCGTTTTCCGCAAAAAACATTGTGACAAAAAATTGGATGGGGTTGTGTGATACCAAAAAATTTGGAACGCTTCACGAATATGCGTGTCATCCTTGCGCAGGGGCCATGCTAATCTTCTCTGTATCGTTCCAATTTTAGTATATGTCTATGGAATAGACAATTCCCTACAAAACGCACCCTCCTTTTATCTAATAGACCCATTCCTGTAGCATCAGCGCACGGGAATCTGACACAGTCTTTCGCAAAACAGCCTGCCTGCTACGCACACATGGTGTTACGTATGTGTTCTCTGTGTGTGTAGCCTGACCTAGCAAGCACACGCACGCTACGCATTTAAAGGGGTACTGCTTTTGCTTTCCCTGCAATGACTCACCCCGCCACAGGCAGCGTGCACCAAAAACTTTGTGGCCTCAAAAATGTTTCGACCAACATGACTTCTTTGCTGGATGCTGTTACTGCCAAGATTGGGACAAACTATTCAGTGTTTGACACATTTTTGCAAATATTATGCTAAAAATATATACATACGTGGTGAGGTGCCATCCGTGAAATGACACAAAACCCAATGAACGAAAACATCCGATGTGTGGTGTGAAGCACGTGTTATTCCTTGAACAGATCGTTGCTAAAAGTGCTATGCTTATGATTTCATCTTGTAGATTTATTCAGGATTCTTTGCTCTCGCAGTCCAAAAACAAACAAACAGTTAACAAAACGCAAATTTTCTCTCATTCCGAAATCCAGGTCTCATTCTGGTTGACGGCACGACGTTAGTAGTTAAGAACTCACGTGCAGATTTATTCAGGATTCTTTGCTCTTGCAGTCAAAAAAACGCACATTTACTCTCATTCCGAATGTTACAGTGTGATTATCGGATTTGAAATTGCTCCATGGAGTTGGCCTATCGATTCTCTTCTAATTCGTTTTTCATGACAATGGAAGATTCTGGGCCTTGGATTTTCGTGATTTGATTTGTCGTTTTCGTGACTGTTTCTGTGCCGTTTGTTGCCATTTTGCCTGGAAGTGAGCTGAGTGCCGTGTTTTGTTGGTAAAACCGTGTCAAATACCACTTGAATGTGTTTCATTGGAGACCAAAAAGGGCCGTATTGGCAGAAATTAGGCAAAACAAAACATTTACATAGAAATTACGCAATCAATCACTATCCGCCCAAGGACCGCGCAACATTTGTAGGTTCCACCGCGTGCAGTTGAATCGAAAAACTGCACAAGGTTTGTTTTGAGGTTCGTTTCTTTTCCAGAGTCCTTGATTTTTCATTTTTATTCCCCCCTGTTCGATAAACCGGGCCCGGCCCGGGTATTTTATTGACATTTAGCGTCGCCGCACCTCGTTCGCTGGCAAGTGGCGACATTTTTTCGCCGGCGGACGGCAACACGATTGGTTTTTCGATGCGCGCGATCGGATTTTGACACCTTTTTGGTTTCGGAAAGGGATTTTTGGGCTTCTGTTCCATTTTTTTGGCTTGTTCGTTCAAAAAACCGGTTTCGCCGGCCTGTTTATTTAACGTTTAGATTTTTTGTTTCGTTTGGCGCTTGTTGGCTTGCGATTGTGCTCACGTGGCGATCCATTGGTGACAATCGGCGATATTGGAGGATTGAGAAAGGGAAGCGACGTGGTCAGGTCTGGTCAAGGACTGATCACGTGATCAATGGAGCAAATGAATGGGCGAAAGTAGCAAATTGGTGGAGTCGAAGTGGAGAAGAATGAAGAAGATCGGGAATGGTGTCGGCTGTGCGAAGGCGACCAACTGGAGTCTGGTTGTGTTGCGGTCAAGCAGCAGCTACTTGGATTGGAGCAATTGGAATGCGCATTGTGTCGTTTTGTGACGCAGTTCACGTCGTTTCGTTTCGTTTCGTTTTTCTTTTCATGGTTATAACCACAAGGCATATGCGCAACATCAATATGATCATTGATAAAATGGATCGCATAACCTTATACTAGCAAAAAAACGTTTGTGATTATCGCAGTTCAGTCTCACAGTTTGCGATTTGAATGGTCAGGTGTCCAGAAACGGATTGTCATACGAAACGTATGTACAAAAAGACACAGCAAAATGTCCAGTAATACTGACAACAGTGTCCAGTAAAAGAAAGAGTAATAATAACATTGTTATTTAGCTAGCAGTTATTCAACACAAAGCAGGTTGGTTGATGGGCAAAGCGCGTAGCTAGCCTGGAACTGAGAAAATGAAAGCACTTGCTTTGTCAATGAAACATAGTGAGGTATACATACCTGATCCGATGGGATATGGGCCTGAACGTGTGCATGTCACGGTAAAATAAAACGATCATGTCCAGAAAAGGGAATGGTGTTATGACAAGAAAGACACACGTTACAGTTCATCGGATCACACGTCGATTGATGGAATCATTGGAACTTTAAAAATTCCTACTTTATCGGTTACAAAGTCGAACATCTGTTTTGAAGCCACAGCTCGTTTGAATTTGGAATAACACAAATCTATAACTGTTTGTGGCAAGTTGTTGAAGGCAAGCGCGGTTGAATTCATCGCACTGGCTTGATATCGGGTTGTGCTCGGTTTTGCCAACTTGATTGTTTTTGAATGGGCAATTCTTGAACTCGTTCGCACATCGCAGTCGCTCAATAAGGTGAACAGGTCGGGAAGTGAGAATCGCAGCCCATACACATATTGGTACAATGTACACAGCCTAACTGTGAACACTTGTTGGTAGAATGGAACCCATCCAATTTGCTGAAGCATACTGTCATAGGTTGTTTCGTGTTCCCATTTGTTTAGTATCGCTCTACATGAAAATTTTTGGGTTCGTTCCAGGAGTGTTTGATCACATTTCCGTATTGGATAGCTTGAGCCACATCCGTATAACATAACAGAGCGAAGCAAAACGAAGCAAAGCGAGATTTGGAGATTCGATTTTTTGAATTTGGCTCGCAGTTATTGTGCTGGTCTGGACATCACGAAGATCTTACGCTGGAGATTAATGGGCAGGAAAGAAGATGCCGTTTTGTTACGATTGCACCAATTGGTGTTGCAGTTTGTATGGTCTGGTAGACACTGGTGTGCTGCTGATTTATTTTACAACAACGAAGATCGAAGGGTCGTATTCAACTATGTTGGACTCAGTCTTCAGGCAACTGGACTGATGAACTTTGCCTTTCGGAGTTCTGCCGTTTGTGTGGAGTTTTCGATAACCGCACTCTTCTAGTTGCCAGTAAACTGCTGAAAGTAAATGAGACTAAGACGAAAATTATGACGTTCCGTCGAGCTAGGTCAACATTGAAACAAAATCCTAAAGTTACAATCAACGGTTCTGTAATCGACTGCGTAACTTCATACAAGTACCTTGGAGTACTTTTAGACGAACAGCTAAATTATAATCTGCAATGTAGCAAGGTTTGTGCAAAAGTCAAAAAGACGATTGGTTACCTGACAAGCCAATTCCGTGGCAGTGTGCCAGTGAAAAGTTTGAAATGCTTGTACGTTGCTTTGCTTCGCTCTGTTATGTTATACGGATGTGGCTCAAGCTATCCAATACGGAAATGTGATCAAACACTCCTGGAACGAACCCAAAAATTTTCATGTAGAGCGATACTAAACAAATGGGAACACGAAACAACCTATGACAGTATGCTTCAGCAAATTGGATGGGTTCCATTCTACCAACAAGTGTTCACAGTTAGGCTGTGTACATTGTACCAATATGTGTATGGGCTGCGATTCTCACTTCCCGACCTGTTCACCTTATTGAGCGACTGCGATGTGCGAACGAGTTCAAGAATTGCCCATTCAAAAACAATCAAGTTGGCAAAACCGAGCACAACCCGATATCAAGCCAGTGCGATGGATTCAACCGCGCTTGCCTTCAACAACTTAGCAATACGTGTTTTTTTTTTTTGCCGCGCATTTTGGGTTGAGCATTGCGCATGCGTGCGTGTGTCTGTCGCGCAGGTTCAAACCCTGTAGCGTGTGTTTTTTTGCGTCGCGGGTTTTGGGTGAACGTTTTACCATTATTACTTTTTATTTCGTAACTTGATGCAATGCAAAAACATTTAGAAATAGGCAAGAGTTGAAACAAAACGAATAGCCATTCACAGATTTGCTGCATTTTCCTAACAAACGGTTGCCTTGAAAAGCACATAAATTGAAAGCACTCTCGTGGTATTTACAGTTAAGAAACACATATGTAGGTTTCAGCAGCATACACATCAGAACTAATATTTGGCAATCACATACATCAATTTTTACATATTCCATCATTCAATTCAGCTGCGTACCACGATACAACAAGAAAGAAAATAAAACGACGAAATTTTTTTTGCTTCATACTAACATAAATTGCCGACAATATTCAAATTTGTCACAAACCAGATTTGTACGCCAATACCAGAATTTTATGGCGCAAATTTTGAGACCCAATAGAAAGAATTCGTCGGTGAGGACTTTTTTAAAATTGGGTGTTTCTGAGAAGCACTCGTTTTTTTGACATTTTTTTAAAAAAAAGCAATGGAAGAGAAAACATCCAATATCATGCAACTATTTTTGCGCAGCTGAAAAGCGGACAAAAAACTGCTATGAGTTTGCAAATTTCAGCACCGAATGTAGTTTATCGGCCGAGATCCAATTGGATTGACATTTATTTTTTCAGCATTTTTCATTTTTAAAATTTCCCAAAAAATGCAAACGGAGCACCTTTAAATTGAAATTACTGAAAGTATACTTAAATTTGGAATGCCAAACTTGGTGAGCATTCCTAAATATGTTGTGGCATTGATTTCCCATCAAAAAAAACCATATCCAAAATTTCAGTTTTGTGAACCGTAGTTTGCGATTCTTACCACCCCACGCTCTTAACGTCAAAAATATAAAACTAAGGATCATCAGTTCTCAGTCGTGAGGATCCTCAATATACACAGAGGCCGACAGCTACTCAGCTCAGCAGCGCACCCAAACAATAGGCGCCAGCCAGAAAAAAACAAACAAACTAACAGCATGAATTGAGTGCCAGCACAATGTGTGAAAGCATTTTCAGTGAGCAACACAAATTAAGGGACGCAAAATGTACCCACATGTGGAGGGCTCAGGTAGAATCACGCAAGTTAGTGGAAACACATTAGCCGCATACAACAGAAAGAGTTTCAATTGAATATCAATCATTAATTCACCATAATGAAACTTTTGAACCACCCGATGAAAATCATAGAATGCTCATAGAACCCAGCAGGCCAGCACAGTGACAGTACAACATCATAATTGGGCAGTGTGCGTCGTAGATTAACGATGATGAAAGTCCATTTCCAGCAAACATGCTTGGGTGCTCAGTTTTGGGCCACCCTATAACTTCGTTTATTTCTTCGTGCTTGATTTCGACCCACTTCTGCTGCGTTGCATGTAGTCATCGACCAGTCCATCGGGCAGCGACGGTTGTTCATCACGCCAATACGTGTAGATGCTGTACTCTTGCGGGCGCGTGAATTGAGCTCTGCGAAATGTGCACAATCTCAACTCCATGCATTTTGGTGTGAAAAAGTGTTTGGCTCGTTCCAGGGATGTTTAAAAACAGCTCTTAATTAAATTATTTTCTGCAACCCTAGCACGTTCTCGTCTGGGGGTTCAACACCCAACTGGGCGAGCAAACATCCCAGCCACGGGCCAACACAACCATCCATCACTGCGATGGGTCGGTAAGTGGGGTAGACCGCGCAGGGATGCGAAGCGAAGGTGGTCATCTTGGTATCGTGCCCATTTAGTGGCGCGTTACACAGAATATGAACCGTGCCATAAATTGCCACAAATTGAAAAAAGACAGAGAAATACAAACAAAGACCAACTTTTTCGCTTCTTCAGTCAGCGGCGGGAAAATGTAGTCGGCGACATCCTTCGCCAGACCTTTGTATCTGCAGCCAGGGAATCAGTAAATTATTGAGATGAAAAATAAATAACAAGAGAAAATCATCGTGGCTATTAGTGAACGCACGATGTTTTGAATCCCGAATCATCGGCCCGCCTCAGCTCGCCGGCTGGATTGATTGTCAGAATACGATCATTAGGAATCTTCACCGATTTGTATGACGTCACGTCCTGCAATATTAGGATTATTTGGATAACTATTTTTGTATCAGATATAATTAGTTTGATGTATCAGTATAATTATCTGCGTGAGCATAGTATATCCATAATTTTGTGGCTCTGCCAAAGTCATTCAAACAGTAAAACGGACGCGCTATATACAATGAAGACGAAGATGATGCTAATGCAAACAGCTGATGTTTGAAAAATAGTGAAACATAAAAATTTGCAGAAACAAATTTTACCAACAGCACCCGGCACGCACCGTGGCTCGATTTCCAAACCCGGCGTAAAACGGATTTCTGTTCTCTGGAAACAGCGACCTCAAATCCTTTAGCGCCGCCATTTTGAACTCTTCTGGTCGTTTTTCGATCACTTCCCTACAAATTTCCAAAATATTTGTGAGTGGTTTCGCCCTCTTTTGTTAATTTGAAAGCCAAAAATACTCGAAATGCAGTTCACTGGAAAGCCTGTGTTCATGTTCAAACGAAAATGTTCCGCCATCAGCATATAATAATGGCCATTTTACAGCGTAACTGATAACTGACACGTATCCAGGTCGTTGGAAACAAAAAATGGAAAAAAAATAAACCAAAAACTGACTTATGCAACGCTGCCAGCAGGCTTGTGGGTGAGAGAAGTATGGGTCCTTCGGGAAGCGCGGTGCTTTCTTGCTCAACCGATCGCAAATATGATTTGGTTGTGGTTGACATACCTGTGGGTTAATTCAACTTCAACACTATTAGGTACTGTGCTTTGTTCTTTTTTCACGTTTCTATAAAATTGGAACCATGGAGATTTATTGAGCACTGAACTGCGCCAAATACCAGTGCCTGGTCATTCTCGTGTGAGACATGAGCAAAACAAATCAAATCAGCCAGTGCACAGTTATGAGCTCAATACAATAACAGCTTATTTCACTCATATCAACAATTAATAACGCATAAAAATCAACAAAAAGTCACTTACAACAACAGATAAATAAAAAAAATGGCCAAAAAATCTCACCAATAGCGCGAGACGAGAGATACACAATTTTGTATCCGTTGTCGACGATTCGCGTGAACAGCTCAGCCACACCGGCGTGCTCCCACGTGGCCCCCACTCGTGGCAGAATGTGACCCAACACGTCGGACCTAAACAACACTATTGGGCGTATTGAATTATTGATTTGATAATAATATTTTAGGTTTTGCAATATGTTTTCAAAACAAAATACTGTATGGTTACCAAACAATGAACATCGCAACGCAACCGTTGCCCAGCGTGAAACATTTCATTCTTCTCATCACACGCAGATGCATTGCAGCGATTTCGAGAATCAAATTATTATAAAAACGAGACTTTGATTTCTCAGGTTACATAAATGATTTGACAGTTTGCAGCAACGCAGTTCAAAAACTCAAATATTTTTCATACTGTGTGTTTGGCTTCGTGAATACAAAACTCAAACTTTTGATCGCGTGCAGAATTCAAGCTCTTTCGCAAACTAGCACCTGGGGAACAACGCTGCAATTGTGTGGTACCGTTTTTCGACATTATTTTTTGTCTTTTGACATTGGTCAGTAAATCTTGATCGATAACCGTTGCGAACAAGTTTATTTCGTCATTTTGCGAAAGTTACTGCATTTCCAGACGGACCAGTGCACACAGAGTCATTGCAATTTCAGCTGATGTTTCACGCGCGATAGACTACGACTCGGGGAGGCATATTCACTAAGTAAATCGCGAAACAACAAAAAAAACACATAACCCAAACAACAAATAAGCGCCAACTTTGTGATGGTTCCATCGATATCACTGATAACGATGTTGTCCGAGTGATGCAGCATGTACACATGGCAAACGCACCAAGAGGTTCCCTGGAACTTGGTCGTAACAGAGAAGCGAACCTCGTTCGAACCGGGTTTCAGTCCCAGCTGTTTGAGACGATCCGAGCTCAGACGCAGCGAGCGCATGTAGCGAAACGATTGTTGCGTGGGGTCACTGAAATACAATGCACATACACAATTTGGTTTGTGCGAAACGTTTTGGTAAACTTCGGCTGGTTTCTTATGCATGAAGGTATTTGGTTATTGCCTGGACCAGAATGCACAACAATGCGATGTTTTTTTAGCGGATAGTTGAAAGCGCCGAGCCAACCGAGTGAAAAAATAGAACACTGTTAACCAGACTTCCTGCTTATCGCTGCAGTGATGTGGTTGGGGGGGGCGTATGGGGGGGTATTACCCCCCCCCCAACTGCTAGGTAGCTTTCTTGCTCCGTAACCCATCCCCCCAAACTGGCTAGATGGCTTTCTTGCTCCGGTCATCAAGTAAGAAAAGCGTTGATTTTAGTGCCAAAATGACCATTTTATGGGCCAAAATGGTCAAATTCGTTCAAGTTTTCTCACACGTGCACAAAAATACGGATTTTAAGGCTTATTTTAGCATAATTTAGACCAAATTTTATACTCCTGTTTTTGACTTCTGGACCAATACCCCCAAATCGGGGTACCCGGCTAGCTAGCTAGCTTTCTTGTGCCGGACCCTCCAGCTGGCTAGCTTTCTTGCTCGGACCAACTACATCACTGGTTCGCTGATGTTTGAGCTATCATGACCACGCAGCACAATCACACATCATCAATCTTTTGAATTCTTCTACATTAAAGAAATAAAACAGGAAAAAACATTTCTAACTTTCTAACCGGCTAACCAGCAAGTCAGAATAGCTTGAAAATTAAAAAAATCGCACTCACTCATCAACGGGCAATGGTTCCGGTAGTTGCGGTGGTGTGATGAGAACGGTCTCACTCGTGGCGCGCTGGGTGTCCTACAATAAGATGTCCGCTGCCATTTTTTTATCACAGCATAATTTCCATTTGAAAATCTTCAATACCGACAATATTTGTTACATTTCACATGCTCACACTACGTATTTCAAATAATCACACGCAACAATAAAACATAATGGTTCACACCTGAACAATACCAAGTATACATAGCTGTGAAAAAAATGTTCTTTATATTTTTTGGAAAAAAAAGAAAAAATTCCAGAGGATAACTTTCCTGTACAGAGGGCATCGAATAACAGATGCAGGGTGACCGGTTTTTTTTCACGGAAGTTTATTTTCTGTCCAATCCGTCCGCAAC
>JASAMV010009150.1:0-56320 GCA_030248065.1 Rhynchonema sp. JSB1_4
AAAAACATGCTTTCAAACCCCTTTTTAGGGGTTTTTGGGGGTATTTCTGGGAACAATTTTTTCAGGTTCGGGTCAGTGAATTAATAGAGGCCCCCAGAATAGAGCCCCCAAAATGGGGTCAGTGAGTTAATAGAGCCCCCCTCTTCTATTTAGGTTTTTACGGTACCTGACCAAAGATCTTGCCTGACCTCTGCGGAGGGCCGGTGATTTTCGTAGAGGAGATAGAAATCTTTAAGAAAACATCGGTGCCTGATTCGCAAAGGAAACAATTATCCGTGTCAATTTCAAACTTGCAATTATTTCTTCGGCGTTCTGGTTCATTATCAGTGTCTCTCTATCGGAATGTTGAAGGTATTGTTGTGGGTTTGTTGAAAAAAGTGGCACCCCCACTTTTCGTACCAGACGGACACCAAAAGGCACCCCCAGCCCCACCTTGGCTTTGGCACCTACCCTAGAAATACCCACCCACCGCCCCCTCAAGTTGGCACCCCCCCGCCCCGTGTTAGTATCTAAAGGCAAACCAGCCGTGCGCTGCGTTGAGAGTTTGTACCAAGTGATTTGACTTTTATGATGCCCACACGACTGTCTAAACACTTGTAGAGTTTGAAAGGCGATTAGGAATGTGCAATTTCCCCTTTAAATCAATCCTGATTTTCACGTTCAGTCACTCCTAGCCACTCTGTGCTATTTGTGATTGTTACAAAACAGTTTCATCTGAAAATAATCTGGCAGAACACCCACGTTGCGGTTGTGTATCATTAGGGTCCAGTGCTCACTAGGGTCCAGCGCTCATTAGCTTTGTTTCAAGCTTAGGCTTAGGCTTAGGCTGCAAACTCCCCTATTAAAATACGCAGTGTAGGCCTAAGCCCAAGCCTAACCCGAAGTGAAAGCCTAAGCCTACGCCAAGGCCCAGCGAAAAAGTGGACCCAAGTGAGCGCTGGACCCTAATGATACACAACCCCACGTTGCTGCGGGTCTGAAACATTTTAGTGACTGCATTCTATGGGTGGAATTTTCGAAACGGTGTAAAGGTCAGTTGGGCGTAAAGGTCGGTGTAAAGTTCGGTCGAAAGCTCGGTCGGCGTAGCTCGGTGTAAACGTGAAACATTGCCTGTTATTAACGTGGAATGTTTCAAGTTTACACCGAGGGCGTAAAGGTCGGTGTAAAGTTCGGTCGAAAGCTCGGTCGGCGTAGCTCGGTGTAAACGTGAAACATTGCCTGTTATTAACGTGGAATGTTTCAAGTTTACACCGAGGTCTATCACACTGAGCTGTCGACCGAGCTTTCCACCGACCTTTACACCCAACTGACCTTTACACCGTTTCGAAAATATTACCCTGAGCTGTCGACCGAGCTTTCCACCGACCTTTACACCCAACTGACCTTTACACCGTTTCGAAAATATCACCCTTTGTGTGTGATTAAGCAACGCAACGTCATTGGGTGAAATTCACAAAACAAAGTCAAGCTCACCCTCAAGCTCAGCGTCAAAGTTCAAAGTCAGATGTTTCGGCGTCACGCTGGCTCGTGCAGCAGACGCAATTGTCACACTGCCAGTCGGGGGCCACGCTAATATGGTGCTTTACGGATTGTGTATCGATTAATTGGCCTGAAGAAATAGAATGCCCGTTGTGTAGTTGTGGAATAAACGCGGATAAAACGCGCGCTGACGCAATACAAGAAAGCTGCGCTTTAAATAACGAGAGCGAGCACTGAGCGCGGCTTGACTGCAGTGTACGAGTTCAATACAGACCTATTTTGCCGACCAGGGGGGTTGACGGTGTGCAAAAACTATGTCCGAAAATTCTGGCGACAAAATGCCAGGGGTTCCCCGGACCAAATGATTTCAGGTGTGCTGGACAGCCCTCAAGTCTGCCAGACACAAAACCAAAGTGTTAGGTTATCGAGAACCTCAACACTGTACACTGCCCCCAACGCAGCACCGGGCAAGCAACGGCCCAAAACCCAGGCAACAGTCCAACGACTGGGCCTGCACAGCTTCAGACAGCTGTGGTACGAAGAAACGGCGACGAGACGACGTCGAACTACAGAAACCGCGGGTTACGAACGCAACTTGCGTAGTTTGGTTTATTTCACACGTATAGCTAGGGTTTACATACGGGGCACGAGCCGGCCCAAAAACTGACTCAAAAACACCTTCAGAATCCAATCCCGCCGCAACTTATATTGAGAGAATAAGAAGAGAAAAAGAAATGTGAGGATAAGCTAGGCTAAGCGGCGTTTGAAAAACAAAACAACCAATAGAAAAACACAAAACAACTGCTGGTCTAAAACCGGTAAATTGTGGTGAAGTGACTATGGAATGCGCCAGGTGGGATGGCATCACACAATTTTCTAAACGAAGGGTCAACTTTGACACATTATTGGGCATGATTGGATGCGTTTCTCGTGATACTGTTATTTTAAGGACGTAGCACAAGCGTTTCTGAAGATTATTTCTGAGTTATAATAATTTCTGACTAATGGTATTGAAACAATGCGGCGATCATTGACCGCAGTCAAAATTTTTTGCACCTCCGTTGGTGATCGTCTGTTTATTTCGTTGCCTCTTTTCAGAAATTCATGAAACTCAGAAATACTCTCAGGTAAGCATCCAGTCTTGCACAATAATGCGTCAAAGTTGACCCTTTGTTTAGAAAATTGCGTCTGCTGCACGAGCCAGCGTGACGCGGAAACATCTGGCATTGAACTTTGACGTTGAGCTTGACGGTGAGCTTGACTTTGTTTTGTGAATTCCACCCAATGATGGGCAATATCGGCGCTGTTTCAGAATCTTCATCAAGGTGTTGCGGTGTTCATTTCGAAGCTCCAGAAAAGTTTTAGAACGAAACGGACAGTAAGTTCGAGCTTCCCGCACTTGTCTACCGCCAGACAATAACTTGTAGGCGTTATCGAGCAAGAAAGTGAAACAAACCGCGCCGTCCGGCACAGTCCGAGGTGTGCGGGACGGTCTGTCACTGGGAACAAAGCGTCCCGTCACCAGCGACCCATGCTTGATCAATGTTTCACCTCGTTTCACCTTTCCTTTACGAATCAGGCACCGATGTTTTCTTAAAGATTTCTATCTCCTCTATGATTTTCGTGGGCCCATGGCCCCGTCTCTTTCTTTTCCGTGTGGAGGAACCAACGAGGACTCACTGGGCAACAACGTGACAATCGTTGGTCGTTGGGATTCGCATGTGTGCACGACACATTGGGGACTTGTGAACCGAAAATCAGACACGTCGATAAGAGACATGCGCATTCAAGGTCAGGGCAGCACGCTCGACGTTGAGAGAGATGCCCTGTGGACATGGTGGCCGTGCGCCGTTTCCTGACCAGGCCCTTTTGTACAGTAGCAGCTGCAATTTTTTGGCTGATTGAGGCATGCGCGTGCACCTCCACGCACAAGGCATGCAAGATCAGCGGTGCATCAGCCGAGCCTGCAGGCTCAATAGCCTGCGCCTGAGACATCCCACATATGTACACACGATGCATGTGGAACCTGCAGCTGGTACTGCAGGCGATATCAAGCTGTCGTGCTGCCCGCTGCACAGATCTGATGTTTCATTCACCCATGAAGAATGATACAGAGGAACATTGCTTGAACCGGGTTGCTCAATTCATTGCTGTCAAACTTGATCACGATCGCAATCCACAGTCAATACTGCTTGTTTCACGAGACGAATAAACAATTGCGCTCATTGCACATGCGGGAGCGAAATGTGAACATGAGCCATATTTGAGGGAGTAGATTATGAAAAGTTGCATCAAAAACTCAAAACCACACAAATCCGAATCGTGGTGGCGTACATACCTACCTAGTTTCACTATCACACCACCGCCGCGCAAAAACCTGCACTAACCGCCGTCGACACGATTTTTGATAATCAAGTGGTACACTTGCAGATAATCAAGTGCCAGTGCACTGACTGAACTGCTCTGGTTTTCTTCCCATTCACCAAAATACTGTTGTTTGTGTTGCAACATGGAATTTTAAAAATAATCTTGTATGGAAGTGAACAAAAACAATCGATCCGATCCCATCTGAACTCAAACTCGCATCAATTTACAAAAAACGACACACACATTGCTCGCATTATTGGTATCAATAGCGCACCGCAGCTGAATTTTTCCCCTACAGATTAATTCAAAAGGTAGAGCTGAAGTCTATCAACCAGTAACCCCCGCGGCTTCTAAATATAAATTTCACCATTTCCTTCGAGCGGGGACCGTATTGCGTCGCTGGCACCCAAATATGACTGCGACAGAAAATAAAGATTGGGATTCAAAACGTTCCAGGTACATTTCTGTGTACAATAAAATGTAAATCAATAAAAGCATAATACGACCTTGCCTTGTCCTGGATATTTGCATATCTGACCTGGACTGGATTTGGCTCCGGGATCGATTCGAAACGGTTTTATATCATACACCCACCCGTGAAACATTAGCCAGATGACCATATGTGTCCATCTATGTACAATGGGTGGAATTTTCGAAACGGTGTAAAGGTCAGTTGGGCGTAAAGGTCGGCGTAAAGTTCGGTCGAAAGCTCGGTCGGCGCAGCTCGGTGTAAACGTGAAACATTGCCTGTTATTAACGTGAAATGTTTCAAGTTTACACCGAGGTCTATCACACTGAGCTGTCGACCGAGCTTTCCACTGACCTTTACACCCAACTGACCTTTACACCGTTTCGAAAATATCACCCAATGTTAGCTGTGTGATCACACATTTATAACGGCAATATGAAAACAAGTCGAGGAGCTGATCTCGGCCAAGCGCACACCGATAATGTTTGACTCCTCAAATCACATTTTCAAGCAGTTTTATTCAACGTCCAGTGTCAGCATGGTAAAGGCAAACTACATCAACACGAGCCCGATTTCGGAGGTGCTAGACTAGTGAAACATTCATACGTGGCTGCTGATTTGGGAAACGTTACACGTTGTGGAATACAACGTGGTGCATGAGGATTTCTCTTTCTTTACGTTTTGCTGGTGCACCAACTCCGAAATCGGGCTCGTGTTGGCGTAGTTTGCCTTTACCATACTAGTCCTCAATACGTTTCGTTTTGTACAATTTGTAGTTGAAATATAGGCCTCCCAAACTATACGATGTTCCCAATTCTCTCTATTTAGGTACCCATGGGTAAAGGATTGCCCTTTTCCTGCACAAAGTTGCAATAGTATGCGTGCAAGCACACTTTTCCAAGACGAAAGAATCCCTTTTTGCAAACGCATCCCTTCTCGAAGGCACAATGGCGAGTCGAACATGTCTTCCTCACAACGTGATGTGTGCATTTGTTCTCCTTGCAAGGATGCCAGCAGTGAACCATTTCTTCGCGTTCGCCACAATTCAAATTAGGTGGTGGGGCTTCTGTGAAGAAAACGAGTCCTTGTTCGGTAATGGACATAAACTTTGACCTTACAACCCATGATAAACCATTGACGAAAAACAGTCCAGAATACAGCGACTATCAGATGTTTTACGGACTTACTTGCCACACATTGCTTGTGCGTGATGCACTTCCACGTGTCGGGGTCACGGATGTAGCCCGTCTTGCACGAACAGACGTGCTCGGTCACACTTTTGCAACTCCTTCCAATTTTACACACAATCTGGTCCGGATTTGCGTCGACACACTTTGCCACGGCGCAGGAGTGCTTCATGTCAAAGTCGCACGTCAACTGTTCAGTCACCGAATCACACTTGGCTAAAATGTTATATCGATTTTGTCATTGATGATTTGTTATTATTAGGACATTGGGTGAACTCCCACTAGCCGGGTGGAAATTAATGCTGTTACGACCAACTTTATTCCAGAATGCTTTAGGAAATTAGTCCTCTTAGTTCCAGGCCACTTACCAGGGCATATAGTGTTGCGTAGCTGAGGTGGGCCCCTCCAACACGGACCTTCCTGGCCTTAGCCGTTCACGACAAAATGAGGTTTTGAGCGCGTATTCAGACGTTTATGGGTGCTAGTCGTTTATTCGCGTTTGACGATTATGGGCGTACGGTAGTCGTTTATCGGCATCCAATGCGCGTTTATGGCATGTGTACGGCGTTTATGGGCGTAGGCCTTTATCGGCATGTTCGCACTCTGTGTCTATCGTAAACCCCAGACTGTACTACAGGACGTGACCTGCGTGCATTACTGGCGTGTTTGACAGCATGTGAACAAGATCAAACAGGTACTACGAACTACGCGCGTATTTTGGGTGATATTTTCGAAACGGTGTAAAAGGTCAGTTGGGTGTAAAGGTCGGTGGAAAGCTCGGTCGACAGCTCAGTCTGACAGACCTCGGTGTAAACTTGAATCATTCCACGTTAATAACAGGCAATGTTTCACGTTTACACCGATCTACGCCGACCGTGCTTTCAACCGAACTTTACGCCGACCTCTACGCCCAACCGACCTTTACACCGTTTCGAAAATTCCACCCTTTATCTGAAAATAAGAAAGAATGATAGATTTTATCTGATAAAAAGCAGTCATAGAGGACAAGTACGCCATGATTTCTACCTCAAAGATAAAATCAATGCATATACATGTAGAACATCCATAGAGATCGAAGTGAGATGTTTGCATGAGAATGTAC
The DNA here is from genome assembly GCA_030248065.1 of Rhynchonema sp. JSB1_4. Lineage (NCBI taxonomy): Eukaryota > Metazoa > Nematoda > Chromadorea > Monhysterida > Xyalidae > Rhynchonema > Rhynchonema sp. JSB1_4. The sequence goes on from JASAMV010009150.1 coordinate 6,605, forward strand.
ACACAGATATCTTATCCTTATCTCATGATTTAGTCACGATTATCACATTTTATTAGTGATATGCGCTGTTTTCGATGCTCACAGTAGGTAGCTGCATCGTGTTTGCAAAACACGCGATGATGTCACTCGTGTTCATGAAACATCAGCATAGACACCCAGTAAGTGTTTTCTGCATGCACCGAACGTTATTTGCCCACGTACAGCAAACGCACCAAATGCCCATAAACGCCGACTACCCCCAAAAAACGCCGATAAACGACTACGCCAATAAACGCGCAACGCGGATGAAAGACGGATAAAAGACTAGTGCCAATAAACGTCCGACAATCGTTTTGAGACGCCAAAACACAGGTCTCAATTGAACATGAACGCACGAAGTGCGGTCAGGTTTGTGTTACAAACGCACATTGTTACTCCGTCACACCAGTACCCAGCCCATGTAAACAGGGTGACCCAATCATTACGGAAGATTTTGTGATTAGGATGCATGGATCTCGGCTTTGGTTTCAAACTATAGGAGCCGTTATGCACGTCGTTCGAAACCTTTGTTTATCTAGTTTTAGGTAAGGCTGTGAGCAGATAAACGCGGAATGCGGAAATTGGTGAGCAGATAAACGCGGAATGGCAGATTTCTGCATTCAGCATTCCGCGTTTATCTGCTTACCTTTGCGGAATGGTGCGTGCTTGGGTGACGATGACAACTTCCAGCGTGCTGACCTCAAAATGTTGCGTGTTAACGCAAACAGCAACTGAGAGGTTTGACCAAAAGCATAAATTTACTTGCAGAAATTCAAAATACCGCAAAGGTGAGCAGATAAACGCGGAATGCGGAATGCAGAAATCTGCCATTCCGCGTTTATCTGCTCACAGCCTAAAATTTGGCTGCCCAATGCAGGGTTGGAAAAAAAAATTTTTTTAAACAAGTTTTTTTTAAAAAGTCTCAGATTCGGGGAAATTTTACCAAATTTGCCTAAAAAACGCGCAAAATCGCGAAAAAATGCAACTTTAATTGACAAGTCACTTTTGTGACTTGGTTTGCATCACTTATGAAGGGTGTTTACGTCATTTCGATGCGATCCAGCAGTCTGTGCTTGTTATGGACCTATGATTGCTGCTCTGTGGTATCAGACACAACGGTTTGTGGTCGAATAAGCAAGATTCACTCATAAACCATACAGAATTGAGAATATAAGCTGCAGAAATATTTGTCGGGTCGCTGAATCAGTCGTATATGACCGACCCGATGGGGTATGACATCAAAGTACCATGTAAGTACATGCATACTGTGTCACATGTATCACGGGGAGGTATAATAACATCATTTGGGGCATCTTAGATACCAAATACATGCCCCAAAAGTGATTTTGTGAAGAAAATTTTTCGACCCTTGAGAAAAAATGACAAAAAATAACCCCCAAAAAGGCCATTTTTGGACGTTTTAAAACATTTTGTTACCCCGAAAAATTTTAAAAAAAAATTTTTTTTTAATTTTTTCAAAAACCTATTTTTTAAAAAAAATTTAAAAAAAAAATTTTTTTTTTGCCCAACCCTGGCCCAATATGCTTTGACGGATGAACTACGCCCCGTTTTTGTGAGGTGCGTTAACCACAAACTGTTGTATGCGCGCTTTTTGTAACCAGGCTGATATGCAGGCCACATGATTTCAATCTTGCGCATGTCATCCGTCACAGTGACTCAGGAAACATAACTTGAACACAAAATGCAAGGCAAGACTGTGGATTTTGAATACAGTGAGTGTAACACGTCTGTCAAAATGCAGCAACGGCCGAGATACATCCTCATCAAAAAGGTTTCCTTAACTGTTGGCTATCCCTGCAGGGAATCAGACAAGGTAAAGGCAAACTACGCTAACACGAGCCCGATTTCGAAGGGGTGTGTATTCATGACGAATAAAAAGAGAAAATCATCATCCTCCATTTTGTATTCTTCAACGTGTAACATTTCCCAAATCAGCAGCCACGTCAGAATGTTTCACCATGCTGCCAGCTGCGAAATCGAGCTCATGTTGGTGTAGTTTGCCTATACAATGCGGGATAGCTAGTGTACTGTAATCAATCAAACCAATCAGATGTTTCACCCACTTGCCACACATTGCTTGTGCGTGATGCACTTCCAAGTGTTGGGGTCACGAACGTAGCCCGGTTGGCAAATGCATACAAACTCCGTCACACTTTTGCAACGAGGCTTCAGAGCGGGACAGCCGAGATGGATTTGATGGAATGGATAACTGTTGATGCACTTCTGAATGGCACAAGTTTCCATCGTTAAGTCGCAGGCCAACCGCTCAGTCGTCGGATCACATTTGGCTGCAATTGGGTGCCAGTGTCAAATTTTTTAATGATTCAATCGGCACTGTCTTGGTTTTTAAAGTTTGAAATTAAATTGATTGAAATGGTAAAGTTTTTCAACTTGGTGCTCGTTGTTTTCGAGATTTCGGTATTTCTGAGGCTGAAAGCCTCAGAAAATCTCGAAATTCGTTTAGGAAATCTGTGCAATAGATGAGTTTCAAACAAGCAATCAGATGTTTCACCCACTTGCCACACATTGCTTATGCGTGATGCACTTCCACGTGTCGGGGTCACGGACGAAGCCCTTTTTGCAAACGCACACGTGCTCCGCCACACTTTTGCAACGAGGACCCCTAATCGGACAGATGTCCGGGAATGGATTGCTGTTTTTGCACTTTGGAATGGCACAACTGGACATGTCGAAGTCGCAGTCCAACTGTTCGGTCAGCGGGTCACATTTGGCTGCAGTTGGGTGCTGGTGTCAAACACAGATCACCTGTTGACCCACCAGGAGTTAGAATTCGATCACAAAGTGCTTGTAAGCTACAAATCACCAGGTTCCACCTTGTTGACTTGATTTCCCCCAGTGCGAAAGCATTCTTACGTGGTTTGCGATCTGCCGCACATTGCTCGTCCGTGATGCACTTCCACGTGTTTGGGTCACGAACGTAGCCCGGCTTGCAAACACACACGTAGTCGGCCCTATCGTAGCATAGTGGTGGTCCAATGTAACAGACAGGACTTGGACTGCCATCGATGCACTTTGATATTGCACAATGTTTCATCGGCCAATCGCAGGCCGACCGTTCTGTGATCGGGTCGCATGTGGCTGAAGTAAAAATTAATGTGCATTAGGTTTGGTTGGGGATAATGTCCATCGTCACATTTCAAACTTGGTTATCGGATCGGAACTGTCTTAGTAACGTGACGATATTTGAGGATATCTGTACCCATACATATCTCGTGGTGGACTTCTTTTGTCAGAATCTTTATCTAAAACGAGACCAACAATGTTCCAATGGTCAGTGCAACCTCACGTGGTGTGTGAATTTTTCCATTGATCATGAGCCTTGGTCCGCACGTTGTGTACCGTGCCACGACCACAACAAGGTTGCCTGTCGTTCGCATCCCAGTCACCTCCGTGCACACTGGTGCAGCACGCGAAGTGCACGTCGTTGGGGTGCACCTGACTGGCTGATGTTTCACTATCGGTTCAGTACGCGGCCCACATTCGCCGTAAGGCTGCTCCCATTCACAGGGTAGACCCGCACAGAATTTCTGGTGTTTCTTGTTGCATTGTGGTTTGTTCTTCGGGCACGTCTTCCACCACGGGCATGGGTTTCTGGCGAGTACCGCCCTCCGTTCGGTCGGCATCTGAGCCGGAACCCGATCCGGAACCGATATCGGAACCGGGACCGGCCTCGTGGCGCGAACGCCAACCAGACATCCGATCAATATTGCCATCTGACACGTTATGTATTAGTGTACAGCAAAAGCATGTGATGCAGTCAAAAGTTTAAAAATGTGCTGAAATGACTTGGTCAAAACTAGGGTGGAAATTTGTTACAAAACCAAACTTTCTTTCCAAGCCCGTTTCCTCGGCACAATTTTAGACTGTCTCTGGATTTGAATTTAATTCAAATCCACAAATTGTAAAAAAAATAGCAGAAACCAACCGTGATCTTCATTTTTGTGACCGATTGCATCAAAAAGTAATTATGTAGGTGTTTCACAGACGGTCCTGGGGTTTTTCTAGTTTGCTCGAAATGAACCACTTTGAAGTACATATGTATGGTTGATGGCTGTTTTAATGCAGCTGTTGTTATCTTGTGCTCCAAGCCCACATGACGTCTGCATACATTATGTATGATCACAGGAAGCGCGCCCTTCCATGCAAAGTGGTTTTTTCAGAAATTGGTTTCGTGAAGGATATTGTAAGTGAGCCCTGCCGCTCACTTCCAACCCAGGAATATTTGCCACAGCTACTGTATTGTAATTACAGTCACATTACTGTTTGCAGTGCAAACTAATCCGTGTGTCCATACTCTGAGCAAACCAGTGCAATAGGTGCGACGTTTGTCACGCTGCTGAGAGATGATAACAGTTTTTTATCGCCAAAATGAGCACCGGTGTGGGGGGCAATTGAACTTCTCCGACACCATAACTTATAGCTGCTGCTCATGTACCCGGAACGCGGAGATATTGCTGAATTGTTACAATGATCGTGAAGCACGATTTGGTTATGAATTGTACATTGTGTTTTCGGCTTTTTTGTTGAGCAAACGCTAATCGTGCGCGTGCAGATCAGAAGCCGTCCAGGGATTGACAATCCATGATGCAATACAGCGCTTGTGTTCCACTTCAAATGCAAGAGCAGGGCTCTTTTCTCAGGCAGCCTCGAATTTCAGCCATTGAGTTTTAGCTTTGTTGAAAGGGCGCACAGAGTTCAGGATCAATCATCCCCGCCTCGCCTTACAAATCATAATCGACTCGTGCTGTCTGATCATTGTAGCAATTCAGCGTCCCGCGTCCAGGATAACGAGCTGAAAGCAAAAGATCCTGGATCAGATCAAAGGGCTCTGTGATCTCAGCAACAAAATAGGCTTTTTTCCTCTATATACCCAGAACCCTCTTTACTGTTCACAGTCACAGATTTGTCAGGTCTCGAATTTTCACGTGTTATAACTCTCCTTCTGCTGGAAATTTATTTATTGTATGTGGTGACACACATTCTCTTAGAAGTGACATACATAAGCTGCGAGTCAAGCACCGGGAAATGGTCCACGAGTAGACACAAATAAGAGAAAATGGTGCTCAGTCCAGCACAAACACCCGACTTTTTGTTTGCTATTCGTACTATGGTGCTTGGTGGAATTTTACGTCTGAAATGGTGCCATGCAGAATCATTATCAACAAAGCGCACCGTTTCACATCCAGCAAACATGCAATTTGCTTGCAAACATATTTGCAATCCAATTTGATATTGCAACGTGAAAATGAATAGGTTGACGACACGTTCCAACGTACTTCTTTGTCATAATTAGTCATGTTAATTTTTTTTAAATTTCGCGAACGATCCGGATTTGCAACATGATGAAACATCAGAGACCATCCTGGAAAAACAGAGTTCAGAATTTTATCCGGAATTTCACAGTTTCCGCTTTAATGTCCAGTTCGTGTCAATAGTTAGATTTGCACAGGTTCAAAGCTGTGCACGTCAATGTCCCTTCCCGCGTCGCCAACCAAAGAGTGGCCATTTGTTACGCATAAAAACGCACTGCGCATTGCTTTCAGTCAATTTTGTGTTGCAAAGTGATAACAGGCCAACGGTTAATAATAAAACTTCTTGTGTCTCGTCACCGGCACAAACGTCCCTTTCTTCTTAGCACTTCTTCGCAAACAACGTTTTCCGTGCTTTGTGAAAAACCCGTTTATACACAATAGGCAAGGCGATACAACAGGCACCAAATGAAAAGTTGAATCACAACTCCGTAGTTAATCAACCGATTGAAAGTGCAGGAACATTTTTCTTGTCTGTCTGAATCATAACTATGTGACATTTCTTGATAAAATCAATTTTCTTGTATCTACAGTCGAATAAATCAAGGAGAACTGGCTATGTGAAGGTGAGACACCGTACCAACTAGCTCAACAAACTACAGTACATACACGTCAAACGGGCGTCGACAACTTCCTCGGCTCCACAGTACCATTTTGTCCAGCCGGCTGATTTTGCACAGAATCGTCGTATGAATTGAAGGACTCTTCGCTTAGTTGATCGTCATTATTGTCCTGACCGTTCAGGTGATTTTGTGAAGCGGCTGGTGGGGTTATGCGACCGTTTTGCCGATGGCCAGATCGGGGAAGTGGGGCCTAAAAAGAGCTTTTTCTAAAAAATGGTTGTTGCAAAACATGAAACAAATTCCGAATTCATGAACAGTCCCTCAATTTAGTCGTCCGCCGGGTTGTGTTTTGTAATCGATAATTGTTATGCATTAAGAAAGCGAAGGCAAACTACACCAACACGAGCCCGATTTCGAAGGTGGTGGGTTCAAAGACTCAGAAAGAGGAAATCATCGCGCTCCATTTTGTATTCTTCATCGTGTAACATTTCCCAAATCAGCCACGTGTGAATGGTTCACTACGCTGCCAGCTTCGAAATCGAGTTCGTGTTGGTGTAGTCAGCCCTCACAGTTCGGGTTGGTGTATGATCTGATTCGGCATGACAAAACGGAATTTTAAGACGACAAAGAAACTCAGTGATAGCGAGGTACACATGGTACAAATGCAAAACACCAGATTATAAAATCCAACAAACACCGACCGCAGTTGTCGTGTGTGCACTTTGCTGTTGCCAACTAGGTAATGTCACCGAGTTGGAAATATGGCCGTTTGCGATCGCTTGTCCATTAACCGCAGTACCATTGGGTATAATGCCATTGCTGAGCATAGGCAGAGCAGATGGAGGTAAGGGAGCGAACTGACTTCTGAAAATATGTGTGAAATGTTGATTGCAGCGCCCCTTTCTTATATTGAACTTCTATATACATAGCGAAATTCTCAATATAAAGACGGACAATTTGATCCCCAATAATCTCTGGACAAGGTCCTAATTACCACCCTGATAGACAGTTTTATGGTGACCGAAACTGTCGGGCGCGGATCACGTTTCTACAAAGATTGTAGAGCACACCACATTCAATGCTTGGCAAACATCCATCATAAGAATAGTAAATTCCAAAAGTATCTGTGCAAAATGCAGTATCAGCCACAATGTTCGGATCTGAATCTGACCTGCTCAACAGCAATCCCTTTACCACGGCCATATCGTTTCGCAAGTCATTCAGCTGACGTTGTTGTGTCACTTCGTTTACGGACGCACTTTCCTGAACAGAAAATATGAACATTCACATTTAGGGACAAAATGCTCTGTAAAATGCATAAAACTAAATCATTTTTTGAGAAAACAGTCGCTCTCGATATGCAGTATAGTCCAGCCACGAACTCATGAGACGACTTATTTCGAAGTTGACTTGAACGGATCCAGTAATGTTTCGGTTCCACGTATTTCGGAAATGAAAGAAAGAGAAATGCATGTATATTTTTCAAAACACGCTCTCCACCTCGGTGCGTAAATTCCCTTTTGACTCCCAAAACATTTGTGTGTTGAACGATGTTGCTGTTCGCGTAAGCACGCAACAAATTGAAGTCAGCCAGCTGGAACTTGTCATCATGTCTCTCGGCCCAATCTCTTTCTTTTGTTTGCGAAAACCCGTGTAACCGGCGCATTATTGAATGTGGCCAAGCAAGCTTTAAAAAACAGTCGTCTCATGAGCACGTGGCTGGACTTATAGCTATGTCATAACAGCTAGAAAATCACAATAACAATGTGCAATACGAAAGTACGCACCCTCTCCGCCAGAATTTTCAACGCGCGACTCAGATTTTCCTGCTGCTGTTGTACAGCCTGCAAAGTAAACTTTGTGATCTAAGTAAGAAAGCACAGCAATGTCAATAATTTATAAAGCATGTACGTATTTCTAACGAACCTGCAATGTCTGTTGCACCGAATCCATCATGAAGCGAACGCTGTTGTGTAATTCATTCAGCTGCACATCAATCCGCTGCTGTAGCTCCTGGTCGGGGTCCGGAACGCCGAACAAACGAGGGAGGAGGAACTTCTGAAAGTTCGCTCATGAATAACTGGTGGCGGGTGAACACGACTTGAATTTTGCACATTGATATCTCGCCCAAGAGACTGATTTATTCCCGGACGTTTCAACAATTGTAAATTTTTGTCTGACCAAAGGTTTATGGAAAGGCCAGCTATTTTATTCAAATAATGTTTATGGGAGCGACTCTACCCCACAATAAACAAAATGTCATCATAAATAATTATGAAATAGACTAATAGACCACCACTGTATGAAATGAAAGGCACAGACAATGAAATGAAGGTTTGCACGCACTCTGCACATCCAATAAAGTCCATAGGACACGCCACCGATCAGCACAATCATATTGCCGTAATCACGCCAAGTTGAGCGCTGTGGTTGGAGCATGTAGCCAGGAGGCAGGGCGACACCCGGGCCGAGACCGGGAGTCAGTCCGGCTGAGACAGGCAACAGTTGATCATTCTGCTGTTGTGCTAGTGTGCCTCTGACACGCTCAACTGCAGTGCTAATTTCGAGGTCGGTCAGGCCTGAAAGTGATGTCCCGAAAATATGATCGAGGGGTAACGTAGAATGGAAACAAGACAAAATTAAGCGGCTAAACCACCTTTCTTTCGTAAAAATGCTTTCTGGTCCTCCAGACTTGTACTGCGCACTTTCGCACCCAGCATAAAACGAACCGCGGTCGATATCTGCCAAAGAAGAATGAATTGTATCGTGGTCTGGTCACCACCACACGAACAAATAAACACCGGAACGGCGATGTCCTATGCCGGCTTATGAGCATGGTCAAAACCAGTGCTGTGGCTGGCTACTCATGACGAGGGGGAGATACCCTGCCCTGCCCGAGGCATCCGGCCGGCTGATCCCGCCGCCAGTTTCAGTCAATACCGTAAAATCTAAAATACAAGGGGGCTGTATTTTTTCACTGACCCCTTTTAAGGGGGCTGTATTTTTTTGGGGCTCTATTTTTCACTGACCCCTTTTAGGGTGCTGTATTTTTGGAGGCTCCATTTTAGGGAATAAGGTATCCTCCTGATGAATTTTCAGGTGTTTGTGAGGTCAATTTTTCACATGTGAACGTTTCTGATATGATTTGGATTTGGAAAAAGCCGGGCCGCGCCGGCCCGGGCCCGACCATGGGGAAACTCGATTTCTTTGACCAAAAGTTTTCTGATGGCTTTCCAGAAGGTTTTTAGAAGCAATACTTTGATACAAACTAACAGCTGCAAACTAAAAAAACGAAAATTCGAGCAGTTCAGTGTCAAACTGTCAAGACCTCAAAAATTGCTGTTTTTGACGAAAAAAACAGGATCCGAAACGAGGTGCGGGCCAGTGTAGTTCCTGGTCCGGAGGGGGAACAGACGTACCCTCCACTATTTTCGGAGGGGGAACAGACGTACCTACCGGTGGGGGCACGGGGGGGGGAAGTCCCAATTTGGGGGGGACGGAAAAAAGTCATTTTTTGAGGTCGAAAAATTGGACTATTTTTGCCTTCTTTTGCGAAAAATCCCCTATAAAAAGGGTATTTTGGCGTTTTTTCGGAGGTTTCACCTAAAGTTTACCTATTTTTGGCCTAAAAATGCCTATTTTAGGCCTAAATTTGCCCATTTTAGGAAAAAATTGGGGGAGCAGACGTACCCGGAGGGGGAACAGTGGGGCAGGCGTACCTCGGAGGGGGAACAGACGTACCCGAGGGGGGTCCCCCCTCCCCCCCAGGAACTACACTGGTGCGGGCCGGGACAAGCTGGGCTGGGCCGAGCCGGCCCGATTGACATGACACCTGTGTCACAAATATGGGTGGGCACAATACCCAATACCCAATACCAATACCACCCAATACCAATACCAATACCAGTGTTTGGTATTGGTATTGGGTGTAATTCTGGTATTGGGTATTGGGTATTGGTATTGAAGCTAGCCTGGTATTGGTATTGGGTATTGGTATTGGGTTTGCCCAGGTATTGGGTCAAAACCAATACCCAATACTAATCCAGAAAAACCCAATACCAAACCAATACCAAACCCAATACCTGACTCAAAACCCAATACCAAACCAATACCAAACCCAATACCAACCCAATACCAGACCAAAAACCCAATACCAAACCAATACTAAGACCAATACCCAATACCCAATACCAATACCAACCCAATACCCAATACTCAATACCAGTGTAGTTCCTGGTCCGGAGGGGGAGATAGCGGACCCCCCGTTTTTTTCGGAGGGGGAGATAGTGTACCCCCGAGGGGGGGAAGGGGGGGGGAAGACCCAAATTCGGGAAAAAGTCACTTTTTGAGGTAGAAAATTTGACCTATTTTTGCCCCTTTTTGGAAAAAATTCTCCATAAAAAGGGTATTTTGGCGACTTTTGAGAACATTGACCTGAAAATCACACATTTTAGGCCTAAAAATGCCCATTTTAGGCCTAAAAATGGCCATTTTAGGCAAAAATTGGGGGAGATAGTGTACCCGGAGGGGGAGATAGGGGGATAGTGTACCACCCGAGGGGGGAGATAGCGTACCCGAGGGGGGACCCCCCCTCCCCCCCCCCCCAGGAACTACACTGCTCAATACCAATACCAACCCAATACCAAACCCAATACCAGGCACTTTAGTAGTATTGATCTGGTATTGGGTATTGGTATTGGTATTGAGTCTCACCCGGTATTGGTATTGGGTATTGGTATTGGGTCACCAAATTGGTATTGGTATTGGGTATTGGGTATTGGTACAGGACCGGTATTGGTATTGGGTATTGGTATTGGGTGTCAAAAGTGGCATTGTGCCCAGGCCTAGTCACAAACCAGTTCCTCCCTGGGGGTTGGAGAGAGTGCTGAATCAGCTCGAGCCGCAATCGTCGAAGTTTCGTTCGTTTTTTCATTCGCATCTTTGGTCGAATCAGTTGTTTGTGTTTGACTGCCGCCAGCACCGTCACAACTCTTGTCTTCCATCTCGAAACTCCCTGAAATAATGAAACAAAATTGAACCACTTGAGCAAATGAATTTGAACAAACTCCGTAATTTGTAAGAAAGACAAAACAAGTAAAATAAAGCAAAACAAAATAGCGAAAAATCGTCCCAAAAATTGAAAAACAAGATGCGATGGTGGCGGTGCGATCACGATGCTTGAAAAAGCAACTCATAGCTTTAGTTTGAAAACAAAGGTGAGGCGACATTTGGTTACAGTTTACATAGATCCCTGAAACATCTGCCAGGCGCCAGCAAAACACGTGTTGACTGTACCACACACACTCATCATCTGCGTTTGTTGTAAGCCATAAAGGTTTTACGGTTGCAGTTCACTGATGTTTCGTTCGCTATGCAAATTCAATGCAATGCAGCATGAACATCTCAAACACCGAGGCAGGCGCCTGCTTTTGGACTGCTGAGCTGGAGATGACCCGCTGCAGTGTGCAGCGCAGACAGCCCCACAACTTTCTGCTCTGTGCTTACTGAATGTGCAGTGCAAATTGCTTTGGCTGCCACGTTGTGCTTCAGGATAGTTTGCTGTTACAGCTTTCAGCTGTCAGCTAAAGCACGCGAAGCACCATTGCATTGTTGTCTGCCCTCCTGTGTAAAACGTGCACATTTAGATCTCAAAGAGCTGTAAAAACCAGTCTCAAAATTACATTCAATTGAGAAAAATCGTATGAAATGTTGAAATCCACCGAGAAATCAGACAAAAATCGCCTATCCGGCAACGAACTTTTTGGGAAGAAAGACCTATACCGATCACTTATCGAATATTCGACTGCTATTCAAGTTGCGCCCGAAAATTCCAAACAATTACCACTGGCATACGGCAATCGATCGGCGGTTTTATTGGAATTGCGTCAACCCAACGATTGTATTCTCGACATCAATCGTGCGCTCAATTGCGCTCTATCCAATGAACTGCCACAACAACTGCTGAACAAACTGCAAAAACGTCGTGAAACTGCTGAGAACCTCGCACGTTCCCATAAACAAGATAAAGATGATAAAATCCCGGATCAAGAAGTCTACAAAAACTCATGCCATCCGAAATTCTGCGCCTTTTGCGACTCAATCGAAGTGAAATACGAAGAAAGCAAGGGCAGAAAAATTGTGGCCACATCGGAAATTCCAAAAGGCGCCCTGATTCTGCGAGAACAAGCGCACGCGGCCGTGTTATTTGATGCGCTCACAAAGTTAATGTGCCAATTCTGTTGTCGACCACTGCCGTTGAGTTGGATTGCGTGCGAGAGATGTGCGGATGAGAGAATACGATTCTGCGATGAAGGGTGCAGAATAGAGGTACAGTGTGAGAAAACACATGTCCTGATGGGCATGATAACAGTCATCATCAAAAGGGTTTTCGGCTTATTCTTCATGGCAGGATTGCTTCTCTCAAATATGACTGGATTACTGATGCATACCAATCTGCTGTAATTTTTTTAATTTCTGGTTATTAGGGCTCCACCGGTAGTAGCACCCCACTAAATGGGCAGGACACCAAGTTTACATCGTGCTTTGCCCTCACCACAGTTTCCTACGGACGGAGTGCCCGTCTTTCTGCAGTCCACGTTGGCAGGGTTGGATTAAAAAATTTTTTTATTATCGAACTTTTTTTTTAAAAAAAAAACTTTTTAAAATTTTTTTTTTAAAAATCACTTTTTTTTATTCCGGACCCCCAAAAAATTGGTTTCTAGAAAAATGAAATTTCTGAAATCATGTTACTTAGGTATGTTTTGAGGGACACTAAAGAGAACTTCTCCACTGACTTGCATGTTTATGTCGATCACCTGCGATCTAGCCCATTTGGTCACAACTTTGAGAACCCGCCCGAAGGTAACTCTGTGGGCATACATATATGACAAAAGGAAGACCAACCTTCTGTTTGTGAATTTGGGGATAAATTTGAAGAGAGATAAAGAGCTACACCACACTCATGTTGTGTGACAAAAGCAACAAATGACAAATCCACACAACTGCAAATAGGCGAGCAACGTGGAGTCTGTCGATAGCTTACGTCGATAGCTCAATAACTGCACAGTATACGGTATGGGGTGTCCTATATTATACGTGCAGCGATTGTTGGAATGTCTAGGAACTGTATGAGTCCATTACAACGCCATTTTAAACTGAAATATAAGCGCCGCAGGCGATTTTTTGAGAATGATGAGCAATAAAACGCATGAAAACATACATTTTTACCTTAAAAAAGTGAGAAAATAACGAAAAAAAGGGGAAAAATAATAAAAAAAAGTGGACTTACTTTTTAAAATTTTAAAATAAAAAAAGGGGCACTTTTTTTTTTTAAAAAAAATTTTTTTTTTACAAAAAAATTTTTACTTTTTTTTTTTAATCCAACCCTGCACGTTGGGGTACATTATACCACCACGTCATCAACAAGGTGACACGCCATTGATGACCGTGTGATAACAGGTGCAATATAACGGTGCAAGAGTTTTGATGCCAGTGCTCCTGGTCGATCTGTTTGCAGGCCTCGCCCTTCCACCGTATCGAATGTGGTTTCGCCGTCCTTGAGCCGATTCCGGCCGTGCATTTCCAAGGCGACCATGGTGCACAGGCTAAATGGCTGTCGTTCCAGTCCAAGATCAGGGAAACAATTCGTGTGCTGGTCAAATCAACCCCGAAGGAAATCGCGGCTTGCGATCCGGAGTCAAAGTTTGTCTAAAACTGCGATTCTCGAACAAACAACTCAAATCGGTTGTAACTTCAAACTTTACACGAAACTTTAAGGGTGAAAAATAAAGTTGGCGAGTTTGGGTGTGGAGATAGAGAGAAATTCGGACCAAATCTGACCTCGATAATGACGTTCTATGGTCATGAATGGGAGCAGACATGGGACAACGTCATACCGATGATCGTGCAACAATTTCACAAGTGAGATCTTACCGCCTTTCCATACGGCATTCGACTAACAAAAGAGTTTTCTTGGAATAAATAACCTTGATGTTGGACGGAATTGGTGCCGCATGAGCAAATGAAACGATGTCGCGTGGTCAAGACTAGAGCGGACCGAACTCGAACCGATCGATCACTAGGTTCGACTTTTCCTGAAATTTTATTGTGCACGCGCATCTTAATTTCAGACAGAATTTCTTTACCGACAATGCTGGATGGCCAAAGAAGTCCACCCTCCCTGATCGTCAGGCAACATTCGGGCGCGTCTTCAAATCGTTGTTGTCCAAATTGTGCTGCAATTCGTATTCCATTGATCCGTTCATTACGAACACAGGTTAGGGGGCTAGGGCTGTTTTTGAGGGTTGTGTGTGAATGTGGTTCATTCCCACACAGACTCATACACACTGAGTGCACTGTCCGTCTGCGAAGAAAGTCGGAACCGGCGAGCAGCGGAAGGAAACACCGGGCACAACTCATGTGTGCACAATTTGTCAGGGCCATGTTTGTTTGAGCGTTTATTACCCATTGAATTGGACAGTACTGTAAATTTTCCTCTTTCTAATTCAGGCACCCCGATTCGTTCCGATCTGGTGGGCACCCTTCTCGACGAGGGTTACGCCGGCAGTGGCATATACCCATTTGCGAGTCTGGTCAATCATTCGTGTTTGCCGAATTTGTTTCAAGTTTCCGATGGTCGGTCATCGCACTTTTTACACTGGTCAAAGACTTTTCAAACATCATTATTCAAAGAAAATAATGTTTTTTTAGGTCGAAAACTCGAACTGCGCGCATCTCGGAATATTGCACAAGGTGAAGAGTTGTTCGGAAATTATGGGCCGAAGTTCGGATTGCACATGCGTGAAACACGACAGGATGTGCTCAAAATACGATTCAACTTTGTCTGTCAATGTGTCACTTGTGAGTTCTTTGTTTTATATAGTTAATGTGCTTGTGGGATACCTACCGTCACCATCATTTGCGGATAGTGTTGGAGTCAACAGATTAACAGCACAGTGGGGATAACAAAAAATGCGTTCCGAATAGTCACTCAAGAGGACGACTGCGTGCAATATTAGCTCGAAATCTATATCTGACATGTTTTGGATACCATTGACACAGAGTGTAGTTTATACTTACAGTACAATATTATGCGCACCAGGCACCGACGCAGTCTACCGGCAGTTGGAGTATGAGCGTCACTACGTCAATTGCATGCAGTGTCATACAACCATAAAGAGTTACGCGAGTGCACCCAAATGTGGCAATTGTGGACACGTGCAGAAACAGGTTGGGTTTTTCCCGGGAACCCACTTATAATAACACAATGGCATAGGAACGAACTGGTGCGGCTCACGTGAATTTTTGATGCGAAAGTTGGGACTTGGACCAGGGCAAAATTTGGTCAATCAGATGAATCCAGTCCGATCCCAGCACCATGATGAATATCACCACCCCTGTTTCCCAACTTTCCGTTTATGTTTCAGAGCTCCGCCCAACTCACCCAACAACTCAAGGGCTTCCACGCGCGTCTGAAAGCTGAACATGCCACAGTCGAACCACTGAAACAACGTGTGATGTTTGACTTGTTCATGCGAAAACTGGAGTCATTGCTGTCGGAGTACAATGAAACATTGATGTCAATAAGGGGAGACTATGCGAACATGCTACTCAGTTTAGGAGCTGTGGAAGAAGCACTGAACGAATATAGAAAGGTTGAATAAATCAAAATTAACTTTTCAAGTTAATGGTTTTTAAGTTATTTTTGGATCTGTCACACGAAATTTCAGGTATCGACCTACTACGAACACTATTTCACACGCAACTCCTTTGAATTCTGTCAAATTCTGGCGAAAATCGTCGTCACGGCGCACTCATACAAGAATGGCCAACTGACACAAGAGCAGAATACAACATGGATACAAGAACTTGAGAAGGAAACGTTGCAGTTGTTGGAATCACTCTGTGGTCACAAAGCCATGCCTCATTTGGTTGGAATGTACCATGGACAGCCTGGGTTACGGTGGCTGGAATCGCTAAAAATGTGAATAACCCCAGTAAAAAACGTTTCCAATTTCGTATTTTTTTGATTGCGACAATTTAGCAAAAGTAAAATTTATTGATTGGTCACAAATCGATCTTAATCCGTCGATGGTTGTTGCAAAAGCCGCCCTTGCATGTTTGTGTATCGAATCGGTTTTCGGGCTGTGCGGGTTGTTACGTACGTCTATGATTTTAGCCCACATATCTGTCTCGCCTGACCGGACGCTGATAACAAACTGAAGTCCAGCCAGTCAACTTTATTATGTACGCAATGTTGTCGTCATTGTTATTCATCGTGTTATTGCACGCGTAAATGTATGTTCGATTGCCCGTAAACATCATGATCGCCGCCCATTCAGACAAGCGCCCACGTGCATCGGGGAGGTCATTGGTGTTTAAGGGGCATTCAATTTTGAGAAATTGTCCAAATTCAGATTTTCAATCATTTTTGTTTCGAAAAAGCATCGACACGCCGAACTCGAATATGAAACTTTTGTAACTCGCTGCCTACGCCGTCTTTTACTTGACCGCCGCTGAAAGTTGTGGTTTTCAGCCCGTTTATGAGTCCACACGTGATGGCACGTTGATGTTTTACATCGAACATGAAGGTCTTGGCACTGTCAGTGAAAACACGACATTTCAAGACATGTTCGATCCGCAGCTCGTCAATGACCGCTGTTTGGTTGGTTTTCAACTAGGTTTTTGCAGCGCAACAAGTTTTTTCCTCAAACCCCTGGGGGCACTTCCTATATTTCAATTGTAACGAGTTACAAATTGTATGGTCCAGCCACGTGCTCATGAGACGACTCTTTTTAAAGCAGCTTGCTTGGCCAGATTCAAAAATGCGCCGGCTACACGGGTTTTCCCAAACAAAAGAAAGAGATTGGGCCGAGAGACATGATGACAAGTTCCAGCTGGCTGACCTCAATTTGTTGCGTGCTTACGCGAACAGCAACATCGTTCATCACACAAATGTTTTGGGAGTCAAAAGGGAATTTACGCACCGGGTGGAGAGCGAGTTTTTAAAAAATACATGCGTTTCTCTTTCTTTCAATTCCGAAATACGTGGAACCGGAACATTATTGAATCCGTTCAAGTCAACTTCTCAAAATAAGTCGTCTCATGAGTTCGTGGCTGAACTATACGTTTGATTGTTTAATTAGTCATATCATTCGATATCGCTGTTTCTGTTTTTTCGACAAGCGTAAAAGTTGTTCACAATGCACGTGGGAGCAACTTTTACGCTGGTCGAACGAACACAAACAACGAAATCGAAAGATATGATAAAACCAAAACTTACAAATTGTAAGTTTTTACAATTGTACGGAATAGAAAGTGCCCCCGTCTAATTGCTTCCATGCTTCAAATTGTGAGGTCAACTGGAGCGAAACCAATCCTTGCGTGGTCAAATTCATGAACATTGACTTCCGAATGCGGTGTTGGTTTGCATTACAGTCACTATTCGTTATAACAATATTCGCTATAACGATATATTCGTTATAACGATACATACTGGTATATCTGGACAATAATGAAGATGTTGCTTGAAAGAAAAGCATGGAAGTTCACTTTTTATGAGTGTTTTAAGCTACCAATCCATAGGGATCCGATCAGGTCTTGGGGAATTGATCACATCATACATATGTACATCGAGCCGTATCTACTACGGCAGGGTGGAAAAGGCCAAAACTGCAGCCGGTAAAAGAAAATTTTATCTGGACTGAACCGTGGTGGTCATGGCTCATTGTGTTTCATCAGATCAGTCCACCGAGACTTCCTTATCTCTTGCATTCGCGACTTGACGTGGCGACGTGATCATTGTCACTGTTGGCTGTGGTTGGGACGAAACGCGGTTTAAACCTCATAAACCGACAATTCAAATTATTGTCCACAATCATCATTGCAGACGCGTTTCTTTCCACTCCTGCAGTTGAGGGTGGTTGCCATCGGAATTATGACGATTATGCTGGATATGAGGCCGGTGTGCTTTGGCGATTGGACCCGATCGGACAATCATTGCTTGCTGGGTCATTTGGGATATAGGGCTCATTACCGGGTTCACTGAAACCTGTCATTTGGACCTGCGTGGAACTAATTTCCAGCTAGGCAGTGGACCATCGTTCAAACATAGGCGGCGGCACCATGTGCCATATGTGCAGTACCTACCCTACATCGGTTAGTGATAATTCTTGTAGTCGTAGTAACATTGAAGTCATGACGTTTCGAGTGCATCATCTTCTTTAGAGGTCTAATTATGAGAATGAACATCAGTCATAAAACCAAGAGAACACACAAATATTATAAGGGAATGCTCCATTTAAGCTGAGCAAAACCTGATTTGTGACGAGTGCATGATTCCAGATTCCAGTACAAGATTGACACAGAACTTGTTGCCCGGTATGTAACTTTGTGCTCAACAGTCAATAAATAACATGCGCTACGGCAGTCGAACGCTCAAACGGGTTGCCCCGAAAAAAAAACAAAATCCTGGATTGAATCCCAGAGGAAGACATCAATTTATTGTACATAAATGACTTCAGTTTGATCGATATTGCTACCCAACTTTGAAAAATTCATCATAAAGCCCCGTTAGACATAAAATTTAAGCAATAAACGGCCAAACTGCAAACGGTCGCCATGCAAACAGTAACGTTGTGTACACGGCAGTAAAGCCCAGAGTCTTGTGTCTCAGGAGAAAGAACAAGAAGACTTGCATTCACAATAAAAGTCTTATAATAAAAAATACGAAGACGTCAGCCGCATTCCAAAATCTTGCAGACGGGATTCAAAATAATTGGCTACAGGCGATTATTTAATAACACCGCAACGTCAATCCAGGATGTCCAGTTGCACCGTTTTATTATCATGTCGTGATGCGAGCGCAAGCAGAGTAGTCATACTCATAAGATGTCAGGAAGGTCGATGTTCATAGCAGATATAATTTGATAGTCGCAGTGTGTTGTCAATGATAGGTATAATATCCAAGCTCAATATCACTTTCCATCCACTTTCACGAGAATCATGTAAACCGGCTTTCCATTCAAATCGCGTGTGGTAGTGACCTTCTGTGGTGCCGGTCGGTTCAGATCATTCAATTCCCAGAAGAACTCGTCCTTGTAATGTTTGTATGCGACACAGTGCCATTTATGCGGATTGTGGCGCAGCGTTCGGATTGCAGCGACGGTTTGAATCTGGTAATCACAGCCACTGAGCCCGATTCGTCCAAAACGCGGAAAAGACGAATCAGGTCGAACATAGCCGTTGAATTCAACCAGCATTGCCTGGGGTCTGTTGCTTAGAGTGCGAACGATGCTCAACGTGGGTGACGTGCAGTTGCCACACTTGACGTTGGTTACAGTATTTGTCGCGATTTGGACCAAATCGTTGAAACTGGCTAGTTCATCTTCGAATATGTAGGTAGTCGTTTTTGTGGTGAATGATGATTGAAATCGACACTTTTGACAGAACGATTCGACGGTTCTCTGGAATAGAAATAAAACCGGCGGACGCCTTTGTATTAATACTCATGCGCGCCTTGAGTCGGCCATGTGCCGTACTTTGCCCAATAATGCCTTTATTTCACAGCCCAGGTTTCGCATTTACTGACAGCGCGGAATTCGAGATATACCAACCAACCAACCAACCAACCACTATCAAACTTTTACATGCAGATTCATCACGTATATCGCATACCATACTTTTATGCCGGTAAGTTCTTGGTGTTTGGATCATCTACTAAAATGCATTCGCAAAAGCATTCGTAACAAAAATCCTTTTTATATGCTGTCCCGGGCGGGGCAGCAGTAGTGAATAAATTTACAATCAATACCTAGATCGGCCAATAACCTTCTGCTGAAATACGGGTGTCACAATGTCGAGTTGCTCCACGAGAGCGCCAACGAACTTGGCAGGTTCGGTGCCATCAACGGGGTTATAGAGAAACATCTCTTCTGAAACGAAGCCCAAAGTCACGCAGCGTGGCGATTATATTCTGAATAAAAAACGGCTAGTTGTTTAGTCGTCAGCTCAGATCAGGACGCGTGTGCCATGTGATGCAGGCCCCCAAATGAGCGGAGGCGGCAAAACATATCCACAGATCTAACGCAGTGCGTGCCCACAAATCGTATCATCGTATCGTCATTGATCTGTTATCTTTGGTGCAAAGCACGTCCACAAAAAATTTGCTATCAAAAGAGATCTGTGATGACCGCTGATGTTTCACTCGACCTCAAAGTTGAGATTTCGGTTTATGGCGGTGACCGCTGGCGCTTTTGTCATTGACAAAACCCAGGGCGCCACTGCAGTCTGGCATTATGGGCCGAAACAGCATCCACATATCACCGCGATGCGTGCCCACAAGGCTAAATCGTATCGCTGTGGGCAGCCTAATAACGCAGGCGGACACCGCGACGATCGAAGATGACGGCATTATGATCCCTGTCAGCTAGACGACATGAACACAAGCCATGAAAATACATACACACCAAATGTCTCCACCCGAAGATCCAGCAGTTGCACCAAACGTAGTGTGGACATCCGACGGCCGTTTGAGGCGCCGGTTCGTAAGTGACACAATTCTCGACAGATCAATCCCAGTTCCGATACTTGTTTGGCTTTCATTTTAATCTGAAGTTCTCTCTTTCTCTACAGTCCGGAGTTCTATAAACTTGTTTCTCACCATTTAGTGCGAAAACCTGATTCATTCTTTCATCAATCTGGATTCGATAAACAATGAGTCAAACGCACCGATTCCCAGAAATTGGATAAATTGATCGAGTTTATCGACTGCGCGCCAACGTTGAATGAGCAGTGGTAGCTGCTGCCCTGCAGTCTCATTTCGGCTGGAGACTTGTCCGTTTCTCGGTAGATTGCGTCCCGCACCTATACGAAACCATTATAACATGGTCCATAATCTGCCGGCTTGGTTGAGAGACCTTGTTCCCATGGGTGGCACGAAGGGTGGTACAAAAAGGACACGGTGACTAAGAATGCATTACATTGGCCAAGTGTGACGCCCAAAGCGCGTACAACTTGCAGATCGTCCATTCGCCTGATTAACCGTCAAACAACAGCCTGCTTCTGTCACTAAGTATCGTTGAAGCTCCCCATCCCCAGCAAAGATCCGTTTGTCCCACTCACTTTGTTCAGTTTTCTCCTGTAGTACCAACTTCGTGAATGGTCCGCCAGTCGTTCCAGTCGCGGCAGCACCTGGCCACGCGGCACCTTTGTCAACAGAATGGCGTCGCTTAGCTCTTTTTCGAGCGCGTCCTCAGCTGCCAAACGACCACCTTCGATGACGCTGGCGAATTCGTCGTGACGGGGGTGATACTGGAGATGGCGGACGGGCAATTGAGCAAAGTACATTTGACCAAGACCACTTTGAGCAAGTGAAAAAGAGCAGGGGTCAAAAGAGCAGAACCGGCCTAGGCCTAAGCTTAAGCTCAAGCACGAAACGAAGCCTAAGTGTAAGCCTAATCCTAAGCGCCTGATGCCAAAATCAGTCTATCGTATGTCTAAGTCACTGGGACAAAACAATACCTGTGCTCTTTTGGTTCTGCCCTTTTTCTTGCTCAAAAGTGGTTTGCCCAAACGTGCTTTGCTCAATTGCCCGGCCACCGCTGAGATACGTGCACAGTCATCATCATCATCAACATTTACATCTTCATCGGTGCATTCATGTTGAACCACCTATCGTGGGACTGTACAATCCCGGCACGTTCAGGTCCGGCTGAAGCCCCAGCCTTATGCAGCTCATAAATGGGTCAAGCCTCCAGGGCCAGGAAACTGGGCCTAAAAGGTCAGGTCCGCACTGCCGGACTAAAATTTCTCAAACAGAAACTTTCCCGTACCGGATCGCTGTAGATTTTGTGTAGTTTTCGCAGTACCTTCTTATCGTACTTCAGGCCCGTTATTCGTTGCAGTTCGTCGTTCATGTATTGCGTCGCACAATGTCCTTGGCGAAATTTTTGGAAAGACTGAAATTCATGTGTTTCACTGCGGTACAATTACCCAAGAAAGGGCAGATGACGGCTGATCCAAACTTTTCTTTGTTTTAGGAACGCCAACTCCACACTCATAGTGAAATTAAATCACAAGTTGCAAGCGCAAATTTGGGGCCCAGTTAAGCTTGCACGTTTGAACCACGCTATATCATACCCAGGTGATGATTCGCTTCTTGTCCACAATTTTGCGCCTTTTAGCGATGTAGTAATTGAGCAGTTCGTCATACCCTGAATCAGAACAAAACGGTGGCATACAGGCATACTGAATCAAAAATAAAAACTAATGTCGTAAGTTGCATCGAATGCGAACGATTATTCGTCTATTCTCACAAATCATTATTCGCATACCAAAGTCAGTCTGTCTAAGCCATTGGGACAAAATAAGACCATTGCGCTCTCTTGGCTCTGCCCTTTTTTTCTTGCTCAAAGTGGTCTTGCTTTGCTCAAATGCCCGGCCACCACTCTCTCAAATAAAAACTTTATTTTGTTTAAATTTATTCCCTATGATACTGTCAGCCAAGCAAATGTATCTACGTTACCGCCACCTTCCAGTTCTTCCTGGTTATCTGTACTGAACTCGGCTGCAAATGCCGGCGTTTTCGAGGAGTCGGGTAGAGTGATAGAACTGGAGAAGGAAGTCGAAACGTCGGATGTAGATGCCGTTGTTTCACTTCCACTCGGCGTTTCATGGTCGGTAGACTGAGCTTTGGAACAGTTGGCCGTGGCGAATTGCATCAATGTCGCGTCGGACGAGCGTGATTGACTTGGTGGGCCGTCATTCGATCGTGATGCGTCTGGGTCGGTGCCGTCTTCGGGTGGCGTTGCCAGCTAAATGACAGAGGCGTCTGACGAGTCTGAAGGGCCTATTGGCACAGAGTGCACCCGTGAAGTGAATTAATTAATTGAAAAGTAATCTTGTTCATGCGGTAAACTAAACGGAAAATATGGAACGTTTGATTTGATTGACTTGAACTATGATTAATTTTGAAGTGGTGCCACCAACCTGGACAATTAGCAGAATCCAAATAATCACTGCGCTCTCCGTTTCGATCATGATGATCAGCTGCTTGGTAGTTAGCTTTCTGATTGCAAGAAAATAAATCGGACGTTGTTAAACACGGTGGAAATGAAAGTATAGTTTTCCGTTTTATAACAGTCCAGAGGCGGGACTTCTTCAAGGGATTGATACTGTCCGAATCGGGATTACAGGTTTTGCGCGCTATGTTCCAGTCGTGTCGTATTCCATGAGAAGAATAGGTTTTACGCTTAGAAACAATTATCCACATGCGTGTGCCATACATTACCTCTACTAATTCACTGAGGAGGAGGGTAGTGACGTGGTGTGCTGGGCGGACGTGCATTCGCCGCGCTGATGATTGCAATTCAATTCGTTCACTTCCATTCATTCCGTTGTACTGATTTTGAAGCTGAAGCCATTTTGATCAACCGACCTACAGTACCCTGTACATCCATCATGTCCACGTCTGGAGAGTCCGACCCGACGGCGGCAGCTGTTAGACAGCCACGATTGAAATGCGGCACGAGCGAACGCAGATCGGCGAAACAAATGGACGATGCGCTGATGGAAAGATGTCGCACTGGTTGGTGTTGACTGGCTGATGTTTCAGTTGGGGCCTACAACTGAGAACACAACTGCAGCACGACGACTAGATTTAAATAATTTGTTGGCTCGGTTCCGAAGCGCCTGTGACCTGGCTGTTGGACCAATCAGCAAACAAGAATTTTCGACCATACAAATGCACGAAACCGTATGTTGTTGTTGTTTAGACACATTAATTGTGAAACATCACCCATTCATGACTTGTCCGTACACACGCAGGAAGTGGCGGAAGTCTGCCTGCGTGTCCGCGAGCAATTTATGTCGGAACCGGCCTGCCTTAACATCGAGGCGCCCGTCACGATTGTCGGGGATTTACACGGACAGTTTGACGATATGTTGCACATGTTCAAAATCGTACGTTTGTTTGTTTGTTTTTCGCCCACTATCAGCCCCGTTGCTCACCCGAGCCCGTATTCCGTTACGTGCAGGCGGGCATTCCCGGTGCTTCACGTCGTAAGTATCTGTTCCTGGGCGATTACGTCGATCGCGGTCCGCGCTCTATTGAGGTGTACATCTGGCTTTGTGCCCTCAAACTCAAGTACCCCAGCGAGGTGCATATGCTGAGGTTCGTTGTTCGTATTCTCACATCAGTTGAGCACTTCCACATCTCTTCGACAAACCAGGGGCAACCATGAATCGGCATCGATCAATCGTGTCTATGGATTCTACGATGAATGCAAACGACGATTCAGTCCGGCTATCTGGCGGCTCTTCCAGGTCAGTTACACAGTATCCAATGAGCTAACGCTACCGTACACCCATGTACTATACCGTAACCCAATCCAATCACAGACTGCGTTCAACGCAATGCCGGTGTGTGCGCGCGTTTCTGATCGCCTGTTTTGCATGCACGGCGGACTGTCAAAAAGTCTAATTAGTTGGTCGCAATTAGATGCCATTCGCCGTCCAACCGACATTCCAGAATCTGGTTGGTTTGTGCGGGGTGCAGTTCACCCTCCTTTTACTATTCCGCGACTTTTCAGGCCCGGAAGTTCAGGAGCGACCTTTTCTGGCCCAGTTTTACAGGCCCGACCGATTCAGGCCCAGCATATTTAACCCATTTATAGACTGAGGCTTAGGCTGCAGCCGGGTCTGAATTGGCCGGACCTGCATGGCTGGGCCGTGAACCTGTACCCCGGGACTGAACCGTCGCACAATACTTTTTACCATAGGCCACAAGCATAATGAAGCAATGCATGAAACATCACCGAGCCTGCCATGCGAGTGTGTCTCGTTGTGTTTACTGCACGTGACTAATGATGAGCACGAATTGTGCTGTATGTATTTTATTCGAGCAACCTGCATGATGCCCGTTCTGTTTCAGGTGTAATCACCGACCTTCTCTGGGCGGACCCGGACGCAAGCGTGACGGGTTACGCCGATTCGCCTAGAGGCATCAGCGAGATATTTGGTACGGACGTTGTGCATACGTTTTGCAAGAAATTCGACATCGACTTGGTGGTCAGGGCGCATCAGGTACAACCGTAGCCATATTGACGCCAGGATTGGGCAAAAAAACTACGATGTTTTTCTTAGAAAAACGACGTTTTTTTTAAAAAACGTCTGGGTCGTTTTTCCTTTTTTAGTCCAGAATTTCATTGGTTTCCCTGATTTTTTAGGGAAAGTACCCCGATTTTCACGGAAAATCAATTTTTTGACCGATTTTTTTTCAAAAAATTTCCGATCAATTTTTACTTTGTCGAGATACGTCTTGACGGAGTTCTTGACGTTCAATGATGGCCCTGGCCAAAGTTGGTCCCATGATGCGGGTCTCATATGGGATATTAACAACTCGCTACAAAAGCGTTGAAGCCCGTTTATTTTGCCTCAAAACACAAAGAATTACTTTATCTAAACAAGTTTTCTTCCGAACATGAGCGTTTTCCAACCTTTTTGGGGCACATTTCGTTCATCTGGGCATTTTTTTACTAAAGACGTTTAAAAAACGTTTTTTTGAATGACGAATTTTTCAAAAAAAAACGTTTTTTACCCAACCCTGATTGATGCCACGTTCATGGTTGTTGCACTCGATGATGTTTCACACACACACAAACACAGGTGGTTCAAGACGGCTACGAGTTCTTCGCCGACCGCAGGCTCGTCACGATCTTCTCAGCGCCAAATTATTGCGGTCAGTTGAGCACACTGCGGGACGTCCCACACGTTTTTTTTGTTGTGGACACAGCCTCAAACTTGGAGATAGCATATCGAACATTGCATCTGCTTTGGTCACACGACTTACGACTACAGGAATTATCGCTAACCGCTGTAGGGTAGGTACTGCACATATGGCACATGGTGCCGCCTATGTTTGAACGATGGTCCACTGCCTAGCTGGAAATTAGTTCCACGCAGGTCCAAATGACAGGTTTCAGTGAACCCGGTAATGAGCCCTATATCCCAAATGACCCAGCAAGCAATGATTGTCCGATCGGGTCCAATCGCCAAAGCACACCGGCCTCATATCCAGCATAATCGTCATAATTCCGATGGCAACCACCCTCAACTGCAGGAGTGGAAAGAAACGCGTCTGCAATGATGATTGTGGACAATAATTTGAATTGTCGGTTTATGAGGTTTAAACCGCGTTTCGTCCCAACCACAGCCAACAGTGACAATGATGACGTCGCAACGTCAAGTCGCAAGTGCAAGAGATAAGGAAATGTTTGCGGTATTGTTGCTTGTTTGATTGTAGGGCACACACTCTTAGCTGGCTCATATTGTAATACTTATTTTCACTCCTTTCATATGTAGTCTGTTTCGCATGTGCCATTTCTCCAGTTTTTTTGTGTTGCCTTGACAAAGAACTCTGAAACTTTTGTGTTATCTTTGTGCGTGCGAAACGTCAATGTCAATAAATCTGTGTGGTAAATCGGTCGACAAGATTCGTATCTTGTAATGTAAGAAATGGCACGATGAATTGTCGCACAATGATAAGAAATGGCAAACAAACGATCCCAGCCAGCACGCCAACTCGTTACCACTGCCTATCGCAAATTTTAAAAAAAAAAAAACACCACCACAACCGCCGATCCAAAAACAAAAAAAAAAAAACACAAAAAAAAAAAAAATACCAACTGAAACAAACTGATTTTATTTGAATTACACATTGTCAAAAGTGTGTGAAAATTGCGACAAATCAGAACAGAGGCATTTTAAATCTGCAGCTCACAAATGTCGTTGGTCTCATTTTTGATTTGGATTGCCAAGCAGCGCACCAAAGGAAAACATCTCGTCGTTGCAGGACAGTTGGCCGCGGAGCATTCAAGGGACGTTTCTCAGGGTGTGTTCACACAACATCCGGAGCCTATCACCAATTTGATGCAATATTTTATGGGACGACATGCGGTCAATTGTATCTGAAAACCACTGTTATACAGTTTTCAGCCGAATCCAAGCGCCCAAATTGCAATTTTGGACCCAAATTTGACCGGCCCCCATTTTTTGGCCACGAATTTTCGGACCAGCGTATTATGCCGATTTTCGAATTCCTCGTGTTCGAAAAAACGCACCGGAGCTAAATTTTTTTAGCGGAGTTGGAAGTCCACTTTCGTGCACAGTATTCTTAACCCGGTTCATCAACTTTCTGCGGACCGTCGTTCGAGGCGCAGCTCAATTATCTACTTCATTCGATGGTGCGTGACAAATGACCAAGTGCGAGTATAGGTCACGAAACCACGCCCATATCGGAATCGGATGACGCGTTTTGGAGTGCGCGTTTGTTTCACCACTCCGGTTCGTCTACATTCGGCCAGGTTCTTGTTTACGACTGCCTTGACGCTTTGAGTTGAACTGCCTTTGGCTTAGGCTTAGGCTGACATGGGCTAGTCCAACTAGCCACACGACCGTAATATTGTACCAACTGTGCTTTATCGGGCCAAAATGAAATCTGATCAGCTCTAAACCTCTTCAGACAGACAGTCGCTCTGGTGGTTTCTTCAAACTAATGTAAAAAATTTTGATATACAGATCTCCGATGTGGACTTTAGATGCAGAATTATATGCTGCCAAAATGAGTTTGTTACACGTCCAAAACTCCCAGCTCTGGGCTAAACACACGTTTTTATCTTCGACAGGCTAGCTGCAATTAGCAAATGGCACATAATCACCAGACATAAAGTACTGTACCAAAAAGGACCAGTGCGAAACAAGCGAGACACGACGCAAAACTATGTACATAGGTACATCGCTGAAAATGCGAACCCAGTGAATCGTGAATATGCAGGGCACTGATCAACTGCTTATGTTGACTTAATTTTGATGGTCAAAGATGATGTTTCACCATTTGTTTCGTCACATACTTTTGCTGTTTAAATTACTGTTCAGCGCAAATTACTGTTTTTGGGGACAAATGTATCGTCATACCTACATATGTTTCTGTACTTTGGAATCTAGCAGCCGATCACTGTTTTGCCGTGGAGTTTCACAACTAATACTTGTTCTGCGGTTAGCTGGAAATTAATGCCGTATCTGTCTTCGACTAAAATGCATCAGCAATTCTTGTTTCAGGGTGATTTTGCTTTTGACATTGCATTTACAAGCAAATACACATAAACAAATGACGCACTTTTGGTCTTTTTGTGCTGCCATAATGACTTTGTTACAAATCCAAAAATCCCAGCTCTGGGCTAAACACACGTTTTTATCACGGTAAACAACATATAAATTCAACTCTGCATTTATTTCACCCATTCAGCAGTAAAGCTTCACTTAAAAAACCAAATATTCATTAAAAACACCCTGCGCCGGCCAGCGCGGGGGAGTGCGGGCCCCGCGCCACCCGCGGGGGCCCCGCGTGTGCTGCGGGTGGGTGCGGGGGACCCGCGGACGCTGCGGGGGCATATGCCCGTGTGTTATAGAAAGGTCACCCGCACCACCCGCGTGCCCCGCGGGGCACTCGGTTTTCGCGGGCCCCTACCCCCAAACTTACTCGGAGATCTGTACTATGGTCGAATTTGGAACACACTATGTGATATACATACACATAAGTAATTTTTATGATTGCTGCGGAAAACACCAATGTGTCCAAGTACAAATGTTTGGCAAAACTGACGTCTGTCATTGGGTGATATTTTCGAAACGGTGTAAAGGTCAGTTGAGTGTAAAGGTCGGTGGAAAGCTCGGTCGACAGCTCAGTGTGATTGACCTCGGTGTAAACTTGAAACATTCCACGTTAATAACAGGCAATGTTTCACGTTTACACCGAGCTACGCCGACCGAGCTTTCGACCGAACTTTACACCGACCTTTACGCCCAACTGACCTTTACACCGTTTCGAAAATTCCACCCATTCACAGCACGATGTAAAACATCGACGTCCACGGGCCAAAGTTCACTCGATGTGCCGATTTTTATCTTTTTTTAATGTAGGTTCTGTGTTGCACTTTGTGTCACCATATTTGGATCCATTTCGTTTTCTGTTTCTGCCAAATTTGTTGATTCGCATCGATTGAATACACCCTGAAACCAAGGAACATTTTACGTTGATCATTGATTACGTATAGTCCAACCACTAGCTCATGAGACGACTCTTTTTTAAAGCTTGTTTGGCTAGATTCAAAAATGCCCCGGTTACACGGGTTTTAGCAAACAAAAGAAAGAGATTGGGCTGAGAGAGTTGATGACAAGTTCCAGCTGGCTGACCTCAGGTTGTTGCGCGCGCTGCTCGCGAACAGCAGCGTTGTTCAACACACAAATGTTTTGGGAGTCAAAAGGGAATTTACGCACCGAGGTGGAGAGCGTGTTTTTTAAAAAAAATACTTGCGTTTCTCTTGCTTTCATTTCCGAAATACGTGGAACCGGAACATTATTGGATCCGTACAAGTCAACTTCAGAATAAGTCGTCTCATGAGTTCGTGACTGGACCATAACGCTTTGAGATTACGACGTGGCTGTCTGTCTGCTGTTTTGTGATTCTATAATGCGTTCATCTTCATGTTCGTGTGTTTGTGCTATGGTATGAATGCTGTATACAGGGTTGGGCAAAAAAAAATTTTTTTTTTAAAAAAAAGGGTTTTTGAAAAAAATTTTTCTTTAAAAAAAATTTTTTTTAAATTTTTTTCGGGGGAACAAAATGTTCTAAAACGTCCAAAAAAGGCCTTTTTGGGGGTTATTTTTTGTCATTTTTTCTCAAGGGTCGAAAAATTTTCTTCACAAAATCACTTTTGGGGCATGTATTTGGTATCTAAGATGCCCCAAATGATGTTATTATACCTTCCCGTGATACATGAGACACAGTATGCATGCACTTACATGGTACTTTGATGTCATACCCCATCGGGTCGGTCATATACAATGTACGACTGATTCAGCGACCCGACAAGTATTTCTGTAGCTTATATTCTCAATTCTGTATGGTTTATGAGTGAATCTTGCTTATTCGACCACAAACTGTTGTGTCTGATACCCCAGAGCAGCAATCATAGGTCCATAACAAGCACAGACTGTTGGATCGCATCGAAATGGCGTAAACACCCTTCATAAGTGATGCAAACCAAGTCACAAAAGTGACTTGTCAATTAAAGTTGCATTTTTTTCGCGATTTTGCGCGTTTTTTAGGCAAATTTGGTAAAATTTCCCCGAATCTGAGACTTTTCAAAAAAAACTTTTAAAAAAAAAATTTAACTTGTTTAAAAAAATTTTTTTTTCCAACCCTGGCTGTATATCGTCGGTATCAGTAAAAATAAGACCAACCCCCACCAAAAGACCAACCCCCTTTTTGTGTGCAGCATGTAGCTGGCAAACTGTTCTAAACATTCACTAAAAATTTTGTCTCAAAACGCTATGTACATTGAGTTACAGCATGTTGAAAACACCTGCTAGTTCCGGTTGGGGGTTGGTCTAGTTTCTTATTTTTGAAAAAGAAAACCAAGTTGCTTGGCGGAGTAATTTTCGCGGACAAAAAAGACCAAGCCCCAAAGCACTCGACCCCAACACACAACACACAAGATTGCTTCAGCACATGGAGTTGTTGCATAATACCCCACCCCAGCTGTGTGTGTGTTGTATTAGGGACTCTAAGGTCGGTTTATACTCTGACTGCCCGGCAGTAGCAGTCAGAAATTTGTGACTGCCCGTTCGGTCAGCTCATTGACCGAGCAAGAACAGTAGACGGCAGGTAGCGGTCAATGGACAGAACGGAACAGGCAATCACTACAAGCGATCACTGCGTTGCCGGGCACTTCTGAGTGGTAGTGACTTCTCCGGATTTTGACTTCTACTTCCCGGAAGTCAGAAGTATAAATCGACCTTTACACTCTCTCGGTGAGTGCGTCGCTGCTGGCCCGATCATTACCTTTATAACGTATCGTAAGGCGGCTTGGCTGTCGGTGTCTTTAGCACAGTGGCAAGCATATCTGACTGTGGTTGTGAGAGCCACGAGTTCGAAGCTTCTCACAGACAAGCTTTTTGATGTTTTTGTTTATGTTTTCAATGTGTAAATATCAATGATTTCAACAAACAGAAACAATCTTTTCACACCCGACGTTTGCTTCAAAATACAATCAGAAAAACCCGGCCCAAAAAATCGGGCCGGATAGGACCGGGCTGACTTTTTTCTGAATCCGGCCATGCCAAACCGAGGTAACCCGGCCCGATTCCCACCTCTGTAACAAGCGTTTTGAATGATAATGCTTCTTTCAAGACATTTTAATGAACCCCGTATTAAATCATTTTCAAGCAGGTGAAAAATAAATGGCAGAGAAAATGGGGGGTTGGGCTATTTTTCGGTTTTCAACTGCTCCGCCAAGGGGCTTGGTCTATATTTATTTTTTTTGTGAACTAAAACCAACCGACAAATAGCTTTGTTTTTACTTGGATATGATGTTTCAAAGTCTTACTTCGCTCAAAAACAACGTGCAGATTCGAGCACTCAAAAAATGTTTTGTCTTTTTTTGGGGTCGCGCACGCCCATAATGACCGACTTGCGCATGTTCTCCGAATTTTATTGCGTTAGCTGTATTTGGTGCAAAGAACTCAAAAGCACAGGTTATGTACACAGTAATTAGAGGACTTTTGTGTGCGATCAACACGTTTGCTGGTCAATCGCAGATGCTTAAAATTATCGGCGAAGAAAACGGTGACCAAAAAACACCAGGTTTTTGGAACTAAATGACTTCTCCTTTAGGATACAAGCTGTTTTCTGCAAAGCTGTATATCATACTGATGAAACAAACGTTGGTGCTTGATATACTGAAATTATTAAACGTTGCCGCGAATGGTCCTTTCCACGGAAACCCGGCATAATTTTTGCATTTTTTCACTGAGGGGCAAACTTCAACCTGGCCGTGAAACATCAGGAAGCAACGAATCGACTCTCCAAGTCAGAGTCGAGTAACACGATATCCCACCTTTCTTAATGTGCATTGCCCCCAAGATTAAGCGAGGTCGATGGGTTGTTGACCAGCAGCTTTAAGTAAGTTAGTTATCATGTGTCAACATATGTCTTGCAGTAGACACGATTTATGGCAAACTCACCCAAGTTTTGGCGTAATATTCCTGCGGTAAATTACTCGCGTACCATTCCTCCACATCTTTGAGCATCGCGGGCTGCGCTGGCTTTGGTATAGTGCGGTTGGGTGCAGTGTTCGAACGGGATCCCGATCCCGGGATCCCGGGCCTTTTTTCAGATCCCGATCCCGATCCCGTCATTTTTAAAAAGTCAATCCCGATCCCGCCCAAAAAAGTACCGGGATCGGGATTAAGTTTTGAGAGCAAAAAGTAAAAAATTATGCCATCATAATTCGTCAAGGTGTTGTAACAAGGGCGCGGCCATGCAAACGCGGGCGCGGGTCGCGGGTCAGAAAAATATGCTATGTCCAATAACCGCCCCGTGTTTGCATGGCCGCACTTGCGGGTCACAGTTTGCGGGTCACTTGAAACATTTATTTGGCTGGAACACACAAAAATTAACCCATCAACGTCCAGCCAACGTCGCAGACGTGCCGTAGCACACCGCTGATTGGTTCATTTTTGTGTGTAAGGGCTGAATAAATGTTTCGAGTGACCCGCAAACCGCAAGTGCGGCCATGCAAACGCGCGGCCGTGTATTGGACATAGAATTATTGCTGACCCGCGGTCCACAACCATGTTTGCATGGCCGCGCCCCTAGGAGGTGCTCGACGGTTGATTCCGAGAGTGATGAAACCGCAAGTACCATCAATCGCGAACAAGTCGCGCTAGAACTGAACGGTTACACAAAGTTGCTTCAAACAAAAGGACTCAGTGTCGAGGAAATATTGTCATGGTGAGCAACAAATGAGACAAACAAATTCTCCTTGCGGTAGATATGTATGTGGACGACATCATTGTTTTTGGCGACCGTGATTTCATAAAAACCGCAGAAAACATATACCCCCAGAAATTGTTCTGTCCCATACAAACGACTGTTTAGACAAAGCTGATTATTTGGACCTGGGATCGAGATCAAAGATAAAGCAGCATGCATTAGCATTTACGACAAAACAAAAGATTTCAATTTCCAGGTCCTAAGATATACATTCACTCAGAGAGCAACGTCCATAGTCGAACTGGGTATGGGATGCTAAATGCCCAAATCACGCGCTTTGCGCGTAATTGCGCAGCACAAAACCGCGCAGGGTTCATAAACGTAATCCGTGACATGATATCGCATCTCCTCCACAATGGATTTGAGAAGAAAGTGGTCGCTGAAAGCTTGCTTTCATTTTTTGAGAACAATCAAAACACTGCTTTGAAATTTGGGTTAAAAACAAAAACTTCAGTGGCTCTGATGGTGTTGCGCATCGTTTCAGGTTTATAATTCCATTTTCAGTTCATTCCGGCAATTGCGACTAATTAGGCTGCCCCAAAACAACAGCACAACCAACCAAGCTCCATCCTACTGAACGTCATACTATCGTCAAAATCCATTTCTACACCGGGACCAACATCTGGTTGTATTGATTTAGGTTTTATCGTTTGCCATTTTCTATTTATTATGAAAAAATTATTCGTTACTTTGTCACAGATTTGTGGTTTATCTACCGATGAGACCCCGGCCGCAAATCTGGTAAAGTTCCTGTCTAGACAAGGGGTCGAAACAGGACTTTATCAGAAAATATGAATTTCCAGTTCCACCAAACGCTTGCCTCGATGCCAAAAAAGCTCCCAAACAGAAGAAGCCGAGCTTCAATCTGCACAACCAGTGGTTAATAAAAAAATTTTTTATCTGAAAAATCTGAACGGCCGGCCAGAACCTGTGCCCCCCGGTGCGTCGCACAATAATTTCTAAGATGTGTTTTATCACATAAAAACTCAATATTCTTTTCTTCGGCATCAATATATTTGGTGCGCAATTCTTTCTGCGCACCGGTTTCATTTAACATTTATACATATGTAGTTGTTGTCACATTTGCCAGGACCTGTTGTCATATTGGGTAGGATCGGGCGTTTCATATGCATTGCCCAAACAAGATATTCACGGTAAACAAGCACAACTACACACAGCACTGCATGATTGTTGCAGTTTCACGGAAAGTTGGATTGCACTGAAATTCACTATCATTTCTTGCTTAGATGGTATTCTTCTGTAGCCGGATGTTAACTTGTGTCTCAAGCAATTGCCAATTATTTTCTTTGTTTTCGGCTCGCCTTGTGCTTTCTGTGTGTATAGTCCAACCACGAACTCATGAGACGACTTACCTTGGAAGTTGACTTGTACGGATCCAATAATGTTCCGGTTCCACGTATTTCGGAAATGAAAGAAAGAGAAACGCACGTATTTTGGAAAAACACGCTCTCCAACTCGGTGCGGAAATGCTCTTTTGACTCCCAATACATTTGTGTTGAACGCAGGGTTGAGCAAAAAAAACGACGGCGTTTTTTCTTAAACCGGGCAACCGGATATCGCATGCTCTCAGAATCCGGCCTTTCGCAATAAAATGTGACTACATACGATGAGTGATCACAAAAACATCGTTCAAACAAAATGAAATGCGTTTAAATTGTGAGAATTAATTTTTAAAAATTTGCTTTCGGGAACAAACTCGAGCTTGTGCCGACTTACGCTCCCCCTTTTGATCAGGCAACGGCAGAACATTTAGTGGGGAATCCAACCAGCTCGTCAACCAACAGCCACGTGTGAAATGTTTCACAAAGGTTTCATCTGTCAGCGAGCTGGTTCTTGTCTCAGTCTCACTGCCTTTCATGATCAAAAGGGTGAGCGTAAGTCGGCACAAGCTCGCGTTTGTTCCTGAAAGCAATTTTTCAAAGATAAATTCTGACTGTTTTAACGTGGTTTATCTCGTTTGATCGTTGTTTTTGTGACCGTTGGACATAAACAGTCTAACTGCGTAGTAAAAAAAGCAAGCATGAGATATACGGTTTCCCGCTTTAAAAACGACGTTTTTTCAAAAAACGCCTTGGTCGTTTTTCGTTTTTTTTAAATCCTGGATTTCCTTGATTTTCCCTGATTTTTCAGGGAAACTACCCTGATTATCAAGAAAAATCAATCTTTTGTCATTTTTTTTTCAAAAAATTTTCGACCAATTTTTACTTTGTCGAGATACGTCGATATACGGAGTTTGACTTTCAGTGATGACCCCGGCCACAGTTGGTCCCATGATGCGGGTCTGATATGGAATCTTAACAACTCGCTAGAAAAGAGTTGAAACCCGTTTAGTTTGCCTCAGAACACATAGAATTACTCATTAACCACGTTTTCTTCCCAACATGAGCGTTTTCCAATTTTTTTTGGGGGCATATTTTGGTCATCTGGGCGTTTTAAAAAAAACGTTTCCTTTAAAAAACGATTTTTTGAAAAAAAAAAGTTTTTTGCCCAACCCTGGTTGAACGACGTTGCTGTTCACGTAAGCACGCAACAAATTGTGGTCAACCAGCTGGAACTTGTCAATATCTCTCTCGGCTCAATCTCTTTCTTTCATTTGCGAAAACCCGTGTAACCGGCGCATTTTTGAATCTGGCCAAGCAAGTTTTAAAAGAGTCGTCTCATGAGCTCTCGTGGTTGAACTATACTGATTCCAAGTGAGGGGGCATCGACTCTGCAATTGACACCTTATCCGGTCGAACATGGCTTGCACCGTCTGTGATCAATCAATTAGGACTCGAAGTGCAGGAACAGCCAAGAAAATTACGTGTTAATATGGGGTTAGGAAAGGAAGGCCCTGTTATTCCTGATCGACGTGTCGTGGTTAAAGTCCGATGCCTGGATGGTTCGTATGTGACCGTCGTGGCCACTGAATCAGCAACAGAAGATGTGACAAAGGCTCTGCCTCAACCAAAATTATCTCCAGTTGACGTACGACACATTCAGCGAAACCACCCTGAAATCCAGCTGCAATCCAACTGGACTAATGGACAAAAATCAACAAAACCAAAAATGCTCCTTGGTGCGAATGTGTTCTCCAAAATCATGGACTACACTCGACCACCGATTCCGTTGCCTTCCGGTTTGAGCATTATCTTCACCAAAATGGGTGAAACCCTCATTGGACAAAGCAATGTTCAAGGGGGAGACCCACGCATGGCGAAACTGATTGCTGTCATATTGACGTCGATAATCAAGGTCCCGAAATTGACATCTCCTCCATTCCGCGGGAGGAGTTGTGCGATTTGACGCAGTTTGAACCACATGGATTTCGGAAACAAACCGTCTACGAAGAGTGTACAAACAACTCAAATAACATCATCCGCCCTGAAGAAGCAATTGAGCTCAAACACGACGAGATACTGACTGATGACGACTATGCAGAACGTCACTTTCTGCAAACAGCTACATACTGTATGTCCCCGAACCAGGGAGTAATCGCACAAGAATCGAGGTTGATCTTCCACCTCGACCGACAATTCCTGGTGCACCAACAAAGACTCTGAAAACAAATCGACAACCGGCGTTGCGAATGGCCTATGCAGTCCGAGACAAATTGAAGGAAACACCACTGCAATTGCAATAATACCACAACACACTATGGCAATATGTGGGCAAAGGATTTCTGCGACTCGCTACACCAATTGAAGAACTGCCGCCTGACATGAAGTACTGCTGGCTACTGCATTTCCCTGTCTGGCGTCCAGGACACGCCACCACTGCATGTCGCCCAGTATTCCACGCATCTTTCAAGACGGCAGATAACGAGTCCGCACTGAACGAATTCTTTTTGAAGGGACAGATTTTCAACCCCGATTTGGATGTGGCCTTGATTCGGAGTCGCTGTCAGCCAATTATT
The DNA here is from genome assembly GCA_030248065.1 of Rhynchonema sp. JSB1_4. Lineage (NCBI taxonomy): Eukaryota > Metazoa > Nematoda > Chromadorea > Monhysterida > Xyalidae > Rhynchonema > Rhynchonema sp. JSB1_4. Next base: position 43,343 of record JASAMV010009150.1, read on the forward strand.
GTGTGCTGTGACGTCACCAAAGCTTTTCTCCAGCTCCGTGTTAGCGCCAGAATTGAGAACATGTGCAGAATCTTCTGGTTCACCTCGCTCGATTCCGAGGCAAAATTGGTGGAACTATCATTCCCCCGCTTAACCTTCGGGCTGATCAGTAGCCCGCACTTACTTGGCCGTTCAATCAACAAATTGTTGGAAGACAGCAACACCCCATTGGCCAAACGAATTCTCGACGAACGTCCTTTTTACGTTGATAACCTTATCATCACGTTTGAATCAACTGACGAGGCCAAAATGCTGTACCATGAAATCTATCCTATGTTTCAGCAGAAAGCATGCATGCAATTATTTGAGTGGTTTTCGAACGACGAAGAAGTGATGGCGGATATTGCAACTGAACTGCACATTAAAGACAGAACCAAATGCAAAATTTTGGGAATGAAATTCAACAGCAAAAGCGACCAACTCAGTCTCCCACGCTCCAAAAAATTGACGCAGCAAAAATCATACACTCGGCGAGAAGCTCTTTCGCGAGTCAATGCACTGTACGACCCTCTACAACTCTGCAATCCGTTATACGTAGCAATACGAACGTTCATGCAATGTATTTGGTCGACCGATAAATGGGAAGAGCAAATGAGACCAGAATTGGTTCCGAAATTCAATGAAATGTTGAACGAACTGTCACAAATCGAGAATATGCAGTGGGATCGGTATTATGGTGCTATTCCGAATTCGCAGAACACAACATTCCATGTTTACACTGAGGCGTCCACCAAATTTGCGGCTGCAGTCATCTATGCACGATTTGAAAGTGATGAGAACGTGATTGTCAGTTTGATCTGCGCAAAATCCCACTTGAACAGTTTGAAACAGCCACAAAACGTGCCCAGGTTCGAACTTTATGCGATTTGGCTCGGAACAGGTTTGGTGACCACAGCGAGACAAGCACTAAACGTACCGGATGCACCGGCAACAATTTATACCGATTCCCAGATTGCATTGTATTGGTTAAAATCTGAAAAACATCTGAAAACCTGGGTAAACAACAAGAAAAACAAGATAAAGGCTGTGCCCAATGTGACGTACAGACACATCGACGGAAAGTCAAATATCGCGGACATCATGACCAAGCCGATACATAACGCACATACACTGCCCAAAAGCAGATGGTTTGTGGGACCGAAACATCTCCACACACGAACGAGTACTCAACTCAAATCAGAAAAAGAACATCCAGTGAAACTCGACGATGAGACACAGATTCTGGCGGAGAAAGAAATCAAAGAACCTCTGCGACAACACAAACATGCGCTGACAACTGGCACAAATCTCATGTCGACTCATGCGGATCACAGTGGTACTACTAATCATGAGACACATCTATTCACGTCGGTACTGCTAAACAAATCATCACTGATTGACGTTATTCGCATAGTCGTTCTAGTCATGCGCTTTTTCAAATTGCGTGTGTGGAACTATGTGTCCGATGAGATACGTGCTCGATACAACCAGACACATTATTGGATGACATTCATCAAGTCGCATGGACCAGTAAACACGAAAGAAATGAGTGTGGGACACGATTTACTTCTGAAATACGAACAACACTCTTGGTACAGTGACATCCACGCCAAACTGCGCTCGAACACAACAAGTGGCTTGATCACTCAATGGCAATTATTTCAAGACCAACAAGGTATCTTGCGCTCAAGGAACCGAAACATCGAAGAAGCTCCAATCGTCGATACCGCGAAATATCCACAATTGCTACCGCGCAAGGGCAGGTTCCTGCACCTGTTAGTCTGGCATTACCATTTGCTGTACAAACACATCGGAGCCAGACAATTGACTATTGAAATGGCCAATTACCTCATTCCGCGTGCACGACAAACGTTGAATAACATCCTACACAAATGTGTCCCCTGTCGTCGATACAAAGGTCCACCATATGAAGCACCCCCAATGGCTCCAATTCCAAGTGAAAGACTGAAACCAAAGTGCTGCTTCATATACACGTTTGCAGATTTCTTTGGGCCAGTGAAATGCACAATTGAGGGCACCATCGCCAAAGTGTACGTCTTGATACTGGCCTGTTGGGTAACCAGAGGCATTCACCTTGAAGTAGTACGTGATCTGTCAACCAACTCATTCGTGAAAGCGTTCAGACGATTCTGTGCTAAATACGGAATACCCCAACAAATCCGCACAGATTGCGCCGCTACATTTGTTCTGTCCAAAAAGTTTCTCGATTGGGTCACTTCTCAAAGCGTACGCGTGAATGGAGTATTTCACAATGATTTGTTAGAAAACAAATCCCTCAACATCACGTGGTCATTCAACACACCCAAGGCACCACATCGCATGGGTTGTGTAGAAGTGATGGTGAAATTAGTGAAAACCCTGCTAAGACCAACGATCGGTCGGCTTGCGCTTGACCTGGATGAATTGACCACCGTTTTGTGTGAAATCTGCACGATGGTCAATCTACGACCGCTGACCAGTACAACAGAAACCGATTTGACGCCACTGAGACCGATGGACTTGATGCTAAACAAACCGGTTACGACACTGCCATCCACAACGGACGATGTTACTCAACCCAAAGGCGAACGACGAGAATCAGAAGAAACACGACTACGTCGCTGTTACGAGACAACATCAAAACGATGGGAGTCATTGTGGAAATTGTTTCTGAAAGAATATCCATTGAGTTTACGAGAACGGCTACAAACGAAACTATCACAGCCACGATCTTTGGCAAAGTCCCCACCAAAAGTTGGAGACATCGTTTGGGTGGCTGAAGATAACATACCAAGAAACAAATGGACACTCGCAAAAATTCTGAGTTTGGTGCGTTCCAAAGATGGAAAGGCACGTATAGCAGAGATTTTGCTCCCATCAGGTGTTAAGACCAACCGATCAACTCATCGGCTACACCCGACTGAAGTGAACTTTGAAACAGTGGACACTGCTGCAATGCAAACAACCACTCAAATTGAAAAACAGAAAACTAAAATCAAAAAAGTTCGATTCGCCACACCGTTGTGGACAATACTCGTGTTGGTTTGCTGCTTTCCAAGCGTTAACTCCAGTGAATGTGCCGATACGCTGAAGGTCACAGAACTCACACCGGAAGCGAGCCAATCCTGCATGGCTAGTGGAATTGTGGTGTTCAGAATGAAAGAATCAGGCAAATTGTGTTCGAAAACTATTCATTGTGCCAATTTGACCTGTGATGACAACCCCGTCACTGAACACATCAATTGCAAATTTAAAGAAAAGTTGCCCCGCATGATTCTCAATGAACACGGAAAATGCAACATGGTTGTCCCATCGTGCGTGTGTGAGGATTGGATGCTCAGTTGCTCACACTATCGTGGGAAAGTGTCAGAATTGAGCACAAACACCATTGATGCTATTCGGCAGCAATCCCCAACGTTCTGTTCTACGGTACCTGATAAGAACTGCGCTTCAACACCGATCTATCAAAAAGTGAATCAAGTGGAACTTTATGATGGCCAAAAGTACTATGTTCAGTCACTAAAACTAATCGAAAAACAGAGTGATCCAAAAAACAAGGAATATGTCTGCCTCGGCAATCCAAACAGTGAAACCTCTGGCTCTCCGGATTACTGTGAAAACCATGAGTGTGTCAATTATCCAACAAAGCGATTCTGCTATTACAAAGAGCCCCCAATGTCAATGTTGGTTATCGATGAGGATATCACGATTCCAGTGAAGGGATGGGGACAAGTATCCATCAAAGTCTATCCATTCAAAGAGCAGCCGTCCGCAATAACAGCGCTCAGTGATGATCAAGCCAGTATATCATGTGTTGAACAAGGCATACATTTACACCTAAAGGCAAATCAGATCAATATGGTTCAGGTTTGCAGCGACCCAGTTTGCTACACCTTAATTGATGGTCGTTCGCAACAAGTATTATTTCCACCCGAAGTGACTACGAAGTCAAGCTACAATGCCAAAGTGAAAGTATACCGACAAGGAATATTGCAGAAACAGATGGGAATTGAATGTGAAGGCCAAGACTTCTGTGCCACCATTCACTGTCGGCTGTGTGCGCAATACATATTCAACATCACATGTAGCGGCATGTACTTTATTGCTGCAATCACGCTCATTGTCATAATTGGGTTATGTCTGATATACGGGACGGCCAAAGCGCTTGCATCACTACTCTACTTCCTCATCAGTTGTTTTGCAAGCACATGCAATGGTTTGAAGATCTTAGTACATTGGCTGTATGAGCATTGTTCCCGGTGGAAGCCCAAAACGACCTCCGAACTTGATCCACTAACACGTTATCAGCGGCGTAACTCAAGTTTGTCACACTACCGCACTGCATCCGATTCAGAGCATGATTTACCGCCATACCCGCTTCAATCAGTTCGAGTTCAACCGCTTGCATCCAGTGAGTTATCAAGATTATTCATTCGACGATCACGTTCGGACTCATCGGATTCCATCACACTGCTTGATCGAACCCCATCAACAACAAAAAAGACATTGCTGTTGAGCCTTCTGTTCATTTGGTCGCCAACAGTTTCGGCGTGCTCGGAGGGTATCGTCCTCAATGTCAACCGGACTCAGTGTACCAGTCATTACAATTCCAAGACGAACACTGCAAACAGAACATGCAAGGTAGTGACGGCCAGCGAACTCGTTTTGCGACCAAAGGGACAAACAAGCTGCCTAGCACTGATAGAGACCAACGATGTTCCCATCGGCATGCTTCAAGTACAAGTGATGACACTGGAATTGAAATGCAACAAAAAGTCAATGTATTTTTCAAGAGATGTCGCATATTCAGTCATCAGCAGCAGGCGCTGCTACACAGCTGGTGGATGCAGTGGGCAGTTTTGTGATCAAGTGCGAAATGATACAGTATTCGAAGAATTCCGAGGCCATGACGCGTACATACGACCTGGATATTCTCGATGCACAACGACTAGCGTCAATTACGACTGCTTTTTCAAAAGTGGCACTTGCTTGTTCTATCGTTTCTACGCCAAAGAACATTCACGAACGGCTTACGAAGTCTTCAATTGTCCTACATATGAATTTCGCGTCCATGTTCGTGTCACCTGGACCACTCCGAAGACATAGATACAGAAAAATGTATTATTAATTCCGGGGTTATCGAACAAATTTGCCGACTTCGAACTAACGCTCAGTGGAGGCATTCGAGATCAAGTCATATCAGAGTTGAGCAAACCATTTGTGACAAACGGAAAGCAAATTATCCATGTTGTGACAAACCAAAGTGGAGTATTAACGCCTTCGAAACCGGGCAACTTCCAATGTGACACGGCCATAGCAGCCATGAAAATGGCCGTGCAACCAACATCAAATCGGTGCTTCTTTTCACCAGAAGCTTGCTCTTGCAGCGCGGGGCAAGAATCGCCAAATTGCGCATGTGCGAAAAATGAATTTAGTGAACTGTTCGATGAGAAAGAACTTCTGCTACCAATACACACAGGTAACTTCTACGTACGACCAGAAGGGCAATCCATTACCATCGAACTGGATGCCGCATCCGCCATCAGAGTGCACGTGAAAACGGGAAACGTCAAAACTGTTGAAAAGATTGAAATTGATACGTGTCAGATCAAAGCATCAGAATTGAAAGGTTGCTTCAACTGTGTGACGGCAGCAACGGCACTCATCTTCTGTACATCAACAAAATTAAAAATGCATGCAACGGCAGTTTGTGAGTTCGAATCTCAAACCCACATATTTTCGTTTGAATGCGCACCATCGGGATCCAACACAACCGTGTCGTTATCCTTTTCAGCGGCTGTAATTGAAATGCGGTGCAAAGCACTCTGTTCGGGAACTGAATCACTTTTCAAAATGAAAGGCACTCTGTTTCATGTCCCAATTCTCAAGTTGAGCCAGTACGCAGAACCAAATGTTACAGTAGTCAGTAACACCAGTTCCAGTCGATGGCCAGATCTGTTTGGTACTTGGGACTTGCCCTATCTGCTACATAGCGCGCTGAAAAAATGGTTCGTGATTGCAGCTGGGCTTTTGATTCTCGTAATACTGGCATGCATGTTGCCAATTGTGTGTGTACCGATGTTTACAATGTGGAAGAACATCTGGAAAGTCTCGTCCAGGACATTAAAAAGAGAAAAGAAAGGGGAAATGGGAACATCAATGGTTACGAAGAGTAAATCCAGAGTGACTAAATTGGAGAGAAAATGGAAGCGACAGTTGCAAAAGATACGTGCCAAAAGCATCGATTTGACCACAACCGGCAAAAGTCGAATTGACTGACAAATAGGCAAAGTTGAATAAAAACTTCCTCAGACGTCAATTTTTATGTTTTTACTGGTCAACACGGATTTCCATTGCACTTTTATCTTATCCCTCTCCTTGGCACAGCAACATGTTTTATACAGAACCTATGATTCACATCATCATCCTGTACCTGCTGATCATGACTCTGATTGGTATACTAATAACCTGCTGGTGGTTCGTACCTGAAACGCATGTTTATTTCCTTATTATCATTATTCAGGATCAATCAATTGCTTTCCAGCTGCAAACGCTGCAACAAATGAAAAAAAAATACAGACTCAACTGACATCCAGCGTCGCCAAAAACTTTCACCCACGTATAACGCATCAGTGATTGCAACCATTATCTGATCTTCACCACCATAATGTGATAAACATATAACGCAGCAGCGTGAAACTTAGGAAAGAGTGAAATACAATAAAAGAGAACTAATATACCTGTTGACATCTCTCTGTGCATGTGCATCAAATGCGAATCATCACTCATCAACTTCCATACTTTCAGACAAATGTCGACGGTTCAACAACACCAACGAGCCAGACAACTGATTGGCGAAAAAGTGGTTCGATTACAGCAAGAGGACAGAAAAATGGAAGCTTCGACGTTGCAAAAAATTGCCTGCATCGTGACCAACTTAATGTTGAACATGGTAAATTTGCCGAACCAGGAACAAGAGATCTCCCAGTACCAACTGCATGAGGATATGTTGAGTGACATCTCAGGGAGTAGTGTGAAAGGCAATAAAAAAGAGCACCCGTCAAGTAGCCAGCAACGAGACAGCGAAAAAGCACCATACTTGATTCTGATGCTCGTCTATTCAATTCTGTAATTCGATACGCCCATGAGGATTTGATTGCATGCCTGTGCGCATGTGCATTGAACATTTTGCTGCGAAACGTGAACGTTTCCGATAAAGAGCTTGCCACAATCAAACAACATCGGAGAGATTTGTACAGATTAGCTGACAAAACTCAGTCGCGCAAACTGAAGACACGATTTCTGGTTACGAACAACGGACGAAATCTGGTTCAGCTTATTCTGCCGCCAATTTTGCGGGCATTTGACAACGGTCTGTTCAAATATGTCGAATGTGAGAAGTTACGCCCTGGTCGAGCCTCAAGTGCTCAAGGCACTGCGGCGAAACGCAAAACACTTTGGAAACCTTCAACAAAACCGAGTCCTACAGCTTGATGAAGAGATTGAACGTGTTTTGAGCGACCGAAAAGTAAATCCGTCGAATGCCGCTGCTGCCGTCGGACAAAAGCTAATTGATATGTACATTCAAAAACAACAATTGAACGATCAGCGTGCTCCCCGTCAACCACTACAGTCTAATGCTGCTGCACAAACGGAACCGCCAATTAAAGATGAGTCTATCGATGAAGAAGTCGACTCGGACTTTATTGATGCCCAAGAAGTTCCAAAAGACGGCCCTGAAGAACAAAAGCCCGTGGTTGAAGAAGAACCAGAACAAAAGCCCACAGTTTCAACACAAGGAGACCATATGGAGGGTGAGCAAGCACGTGCGATCGAAGAGTTTATTTCTACTCTCCCTACACGTCAACAAGTCGCGGCAAAAGACGCGTACAGCGTTTTACATCAGCTGCCCAGTGATTCATTCAAAATTATGCCTGACTATTCTGTTTCTGTTGGTGATAAACATTTTCCCAAGTCTAATGTGACAGATATTTTGCGTCGTGTCTTTTCTGGCGTGCAACGTGGTGTTCCCTCGCCGGCTGGTCTTAAAGAAACGGTGAACCTTTTAAATGAAACCAGAAATCCCGGTCTTGTCAATCCATTTGTGCCCGTGCATGAGTTGCCTGAATAAAATGTCGAACCGTTGCAGTGCCCAGGTTTCTATATCGCTTCACAAAGCCTCGACTTGGGGTACTACCCCAAGAAGGGTATCCACACACAATATGCATTGATCACACACACGTACATGGCACGTACCAGCGTCAGCTAACGCACTTCCTTGTTGACAAACATTCATGGGTACCAGAAATAATACATACATACTTATCAGTTGGGTACCATGCTGTGCTATGGTGACTGTATGTTGCACCATATATTGGCACATATGTTGGGTACCATAGGTACATTATGTATGTATGTATGTATGTATGTATGTATGTATGTATGTATGTATGTATGTATAGGCAATCCGCCAGCTCATGGCACTCCACACACACACAGGCTGCACGCTAAATTACTGCCGTCAATGAGTGCATCTACTTTTCGGCAGCTATCCGTTGAAACATCCCCAAATTTTGCGACAGTGCAGAGATGTGTTATGTCAAGCAGCTTATGAAAACCAGGTAATTTTAAAAGTCGGCCATCAAAGTATGGCACTCGCCCAAAGTGCACATCTTGTTTAGAAAATGGCGCGTGCTGCTGCATGCGCGCTGTGTATAAAAAGTGCCATGAGCCGGTGGATTGCCTATATGTATGTATGTATGTATGCATGTATGTATGTATGCACGCATGCATGCACTGTAGTGTTGGGTACCGTAGGTACATTGGGTACCATATGTATGTTGAGTACCATAGGTACCATGTATGTACTTTGTAACGTCAGCCTTGTCTGACGGAGTAAAATAATCTATGTGCCAGCACGGGGTAAAATAATCTAAGTACCTGCCTATACCCACGTGTATTGGACATAGTTTTTGGCCATGTTGACGAAAAAGCACCGGGATAGACGACCTATGTGGCACTCGCTGATGTATTGTCAGATGTGTGCGTTCGCATGTGTACCGCAAGTGGTGTAACCAGGATATGTCGTCCTTGGTTCTTGTTCACGATATGTCGTCGAGAACGTAAAGGAATTCCAATTGCGATTTAGCAAACGGTATATTTCCAACAATGTATGTTCAACGAATGAAAACATCCAAACCACAAGTTACAGCAACAAGATCACGCAGCCCCAAACACCCACAATGTCATTAAATATTCTTTTCACGCAACCAAGCTTTCCAGCTGATCCAAACCCACAAACCACAATGCAAAAGTCTTTTTAGATGGATTGCATATCGAATGAGCAGCCGAGCACACATTGCTTTCGATACAGTCTTTTTGTTCATATGTAGTCAGTCTTTGCGAGCGTTTTCACAAACGCTGCACATTCCCGCGGGCACTGTGTCGTCGTGCTGGCACCAACTGACCAGTGAGCAGACGGACGGTTTGAGTTTGTTGCGCCGGGAATGAGATGGCTGAGAGCACGTGGGTTGTTGATTGTTCTCTTGAGTTCTCGGTTGTTGATGTGGGTGACGTTGGAGATTGAAACTGAATGATGTACATTACATACAATAAATCACAAACAAATAAAATAAACAAAACAAATCATCGATCACGCATTTTATGTTTTGAAACGATATGGAAAAGATGATTGGGGTGGGGAGTAGAAGCGCGAGGATGACACGCTGTTTTGTGAATTTTATTTCGCTCCGCGTTATAAACTAACCATTACCTGTTATTATTGTTGGTCCTGTTGGTTGGTGTGTTGAAACGTACTGTAAGCCTTGAAAAGCCGAATGGAATTTGTGCATGGAATGAAATTTTGGTAGATAACTAACCGGTGATAGGTGACAAATACAATTGTGGTAAAACATGAGTGGTCGGTACTACAGTCACCGTAATACACGACAGCCGTTTTATCGGAAAAGAGGAGGTGGTGACAGATCCGGAGGACAGCGTCCGTTGCGTGGTCGTAGTCACTATCCCATGCCGTTCGAACGTCGCACGACAACACCATCAGGGCATTTGGCCGTGAAGGCTATAGGGGACAGCGTCATCGGACAGATCGCCAACGGGATAACGCATCGAAAGCCGGCGGATCTTGGTTTGTTCGGCGTTCTCTTTTTGGTGTTGCAGGCAAATTTCGCATGCCGTTTGGTGTTGCTAGGTGTACTCATTGTGGTCGAATTCACTAACCATTGAAGGTGTGCGGCAACATGCGCTGGAAACTGTTGGCTGGATCCAGATCCAGGCGTCAACGACTCGTTGGCCGACCATAACGCAAGTGCATTACGATGGCGGTCACGATGCTCGCGTGTACGATGAGAGCGGTCACTTGATACGTGAAGCTGTCAACGCCGCAGCAGATCAATTGTGGGACCTGCTTCACACCACCGTATCAAGCCAATAAACGAAATTGAAGAAACAAAATTAGGTGTTTGCAGTTTGTTGCCCAACGTGTACCCACACTGTTGCATACCATGTTGACAAGTTAAAATTGTGCACCCAAATAAAATTTATTATTGCGTGGGACCAGTTATATTGCTTGTTGCCATTCTTGTAGTTTGCGCTTCCATCTTTGGTTCGTGAAACGCGCTGCAATGCGACTTCTGCGTCTTGCAAACATCATGTGTTTTCGGGATGAACACAGTCGCGTTAGTGCTGGCATGAGTAGTGGTAGCAGCCAGCAACACACAATCGCAGTCACCACAGTTAACACAACGGCTAGAGCAACTAGCACGTACTTTTTGAATGTGTTTCCCAACCACCCAAACACATCGAACGGTCCCAAGTTGATCTCACCATCTGGGTTGGGCTCGATTTTTATTGGTATTATGTTGCTCAAGTTCAGTTGCGGTTGCATTGGCACATAGTTCAACGTTCCTTTTATCTCCATGGTTGTTTCAGTTTCTGCGCACTGGACTTTGCAATGCAAGGCAATGTTAGCCTGTTGGAACGATAACGTTATCTTTGTCGTTTCACCTTTCGGACCACATTTGAACACAAAGATGTGTTCTTTTGAGCACGTTGCCGTTGCATGCAACTTGGCTTTCACGGTTGTGCACTGAACGCTGATCTCGGCATTGGTTGCACATGAGTAACAACCACGAAGTGCTGTTGTGCTCACTTGGCAGCGATCAATGCTGACCAACTGTGTAATTTGAGCTTGCTCTGTTTCCACATGCACCCGGAACAAGCTGTATGCGTTTGTTGTAATTTCAACACCGTTGTTGTTATCAGCGCTAATTGATAAACCGTGACTGTTGATCGGCAACAATTGTGCGCTGTTTGGTTTGAATAGTTTGTCAACAGGTTGATTCGAACAGACACAGTTCACTGTGTCACCGGCAGGATTGCACTTGCAGGCTTCTTTGCCGAAGTAACACTTGTTTTTGTTCATCTTCCTCGCATCGGCACTGGACTTGCACTGAAAAGAACCCCATTTTGAACTTGTAAACGTGCCGCCGCTGTTCATTTCAGCCAGTGCTGTTTTCTTGTCAGTTGTCACGAATTTTTTGGTAGATATTGGAGCAAAGTGCACGCTCGAGAGTCCTCCGCTTAGCGTCAATGTAAACGCGTCAAATTTAGCCGATATTCCTGGATTCAAGCTGATACGTTGCGTAATTTCATTATCGGCACTTGTCAACTTGATTTTCAATCGGACTGTAAGCATGTATTCGGGACAACTATACACTGCATACACATCGGAAGTTGTTGGTTTCGCGAACACTCGGTAGAACAAGCACGAGCTTGTTGATTGGAGAAAGCATGAAGATCGGCTCCCTCCCGACGAGCAAAAACTGTAGCCAGGGCTACCTGCCGCTTCGGTGTTGTGCAGTTCGTCAACGATGTCACTTGTGCGCAGCGTTTCGCATTTGTCGCTCTTGCACGAACCAGCTAGAGGACATCGTCGAACAGACGTGGCGTGAAAGTGCACAGCTCGGGTAAAATATTCGTCGACTCGGTGCGCGCACGTGTATATCGCAGATTTCAATTCAACTGACAGAGTGGCGATTTGTTTTCCTCCAGGTTCCGTAATTTGCAAGCAAGATTGCTGTGTTTGTGGCACAAGAATTAGTTCTGCTTGCGTTTTCCATTTGCAGGTTCGTGTTGTGTTGTCAGTCTTGTTGTCGTATCGAAGCTGACAAGCATGTAAATCAGTTGTGACAACGACTGAGTTTGAACATCCATCCACTCCGTTTTGATACATTATAGCGCACAACACGATGATGTATGGTAGTAAACTTGCTCGTTTTAGTTTAGCCGCTGGGTCGTGACGTTGCGAATACTGCGTTTGTGTTTCGCGGTTCGTTTTAACAGTTGGTAATGCTTGTTTTGTTGTTCGTCGGAATAGTGCACGCCCACACTTGCAACACAGATGACAACACAAGTGTAGGGTTTTCATGCAATAGAAAATCGACTTGGAGCACAACCAAACAGTTCCAGCAGAACACCACATCATGACGGTAAGGGCCAGTAGTCCAGCGAACACAGAAAAACATTGTGGGTTGCTCCAATAAATCCAGCACAGTTCGCAGTTTATCTCGTCACACACACTTTGAGAATCACATTGCAAGTGTTGTTGCTTGACAATGCGACCAGCTGCAAAAAATTGCACGTCGCAAATGTAGTTTTCTCCCTTTGTTGTCAATTCGGTTGGCAATCGAAATTGTTGTTTCTCTTCGAACGGGGGTTCTAAAGTATATGTGAACGGGCTGCATTGAATTCGTACGAAGTTCACTTTTACTCCGTCATTTATGAATATTTGTAGTGTTCCGTGTGGCTCACAGCTTGCTTTGACTTTGCCGGTTGGCAGCTGCACGATATCAACATTGCTTGCAGCAAACGGATGTATTTTCTTCTGAACCTTGCCGTAGCCAATTATTGGAATTTGCTGTTCCCTTGCTTTGATGTATAACA